>JAOTQJ010138953.1:5799-39705 GCA_025642045.1 Solanum sejunctum | reverse complement strand
ATACTCTTGCCTATATTATATTTCTATGTAATATCTAGAGTCAAAGTTGATCATCCTCCTCCTCCACGTGGCTACTTTAGTGCTATTCAAGCTAGTTGGTGAGTCCTCCACTTCAGGTACCGTAGTCTATATTTTTCTTATTACGTTTTGAAACACTCTTCTTTATATTCTATTTTAGTTATGAGGGTGAGCCCAATTGCTTTGTCTTGACCCCCGCTCCTACCTATGCAGTAGAGGTATTGTTGGACGTTATGTATCTATGTCTTGACTCTTTATGTTTTTGATTCTGATATTATGCAAGATTTTCCCTTAGTCCCTTGCCTTTGTTTTCTATACTTTTGTATGTTACTTAATTATTAATCTCTCTACCTTAGTCTTAATTCCCCTTGTTTAAGTTTCTTATGTTGTTTTACATTGCTTCCACCACCAAGGACGTGTATACAATCTTTTGTCCTCATCGTTTTCACCTACCTCAATATATACGTGTTCAAACACTGCTATCTTACCTCTCCTCACTGCCTTCTTTGCTCCTATATTCATTGTCATATAAATATCCTTAAGCCTTTGTTTGTCATCTTCATGCCTACACTCCGACCACTTTGTATAGTTAACCTTCTTAGCTTTTGCTTTGCCTTGAACTTCTTCATTCCATCTCCAATCACCTTGAGTCTACTATAGGTCTCTCTCGAAACCCCTAGTACCTTGGTAGCTATTTTTCTATTACAATCAACAATAGCATCCCACATGGTACTCACATCTATGCTATTACTCCAACCAACCAAACTACTCAATTTTTTCCCTATCTCTATTGAGAGGGAAGGAGTCAGGACTCCCTATCTAATCCTCCGTTGGCATAAATAGCCTTCTTCCTCTTATCCCTTTTAATCTCAATATCCATCACTAAAATCCAAGAGTGATGTCCCACCTCCATTCCTCTCTCTAAAACCACAGCCTCCATGAATATCGTCAAAACCACTAGAAGTTGCACCAAAATGCCCATTAAAATCTCCCCAAATAAAGTTTTTTTTATGTCTAGTATACCTTACAACCTCTTCCAAATCTTCCCAAAAGAGCTTATTGACTTCTTCATCCTGTACCACTTAAGGTACATAGGCGCTAACTACATTCACTATATGACTACTACAAGTTTAATAAGCATCATGCTATCATTGATCCTCCTGACCTCAACCACGTACTCCCTAAGGCCCTTATTTACTAAGATACCTACTCCATTTTTGTCCCTTGAGCCACCTCAGTACCAGAATATAAATCCGTCTACATCGTGAGCATTAGTACCTGCTCATTTGATCTCCTAAACACAAGCTACATTAATTTGTCTCCTCCTAAGACTCTTCAGTAGCTCTATAGACTTCCCTGCAAGTGATTATGTGTTCTACATTCCTACTCTGAACTTAAGTAATCTTGTTCCTGTCTTATAACTACTACCCCTTGCCTCTGACCCTAACCGAGATGACATTACCTAAATACACCATCAAATCCCAACGCCATAACTCAATGAACTACAGAAGATCAAGAATATACAATCTCTCAAAAATCAATAGCCCAGTGATACAATGCAGTAAAATATAAAGTATATCGTATAATAATCAAATAACCAAATATAAAAAATCAAGAAAAAAACAATAATCCTATAGAAATACATGCAATAAATAAGAACGCTAAGATGCAAAGAATAAATGAAATAGTAAACTAAAAAATATATGGCAAATAATAAAAACACAACATGCAAGCAATACAAGAAGAACACAACATGAAAGGAGCAAAAAGCTTACAGAATAGAATAAATGGACTCAAAATTTGTCAATAAACAACAACACAATCTATAAAGGGCAAGAAATAGGAGGTAAGTCGAAGGGTACAATTGATTCAAAAATTGTAAGTAGAGGGAAACATGGAAGATATCACCAGATGATATTCGTAAGCTCGAAAGATTCTATTCAAACGAATACTCAAAATTGTTGGAAAATAATGGACTCGTCGGAAAATAGTGAATGTTACTGAAATCTGCTATGTCGAACTGTGCCTTGGGGATCTGCCAGAATTTGCTAAATCGCCAAAATTTCTCCAATAACTATTTTGGTGTAGTGAGTAAAGATAGAAAAAATGTAGCCATAAATGGTTGGACATCGCTGGAAAACACTGACAGTTGCTAGAAACGACTAGACGACACTAGAATTTGATAAAAGTCAATCCAAATTTGTTGCCAGAGCTACAAAGATCTGAACAATGGTTCTAGATGAACAATCAAAAAGTAGGAGAATAATACTCTCATCGAAGATTCCACAGTTTCATTGTGATGAATGTCAATAAGAACAAGAGAAAGAACCCAAAAGAGATTTATGTGTTTCATCATTGTAGAATCCTAACCCTTAATCTTTGGAAGAAATTAGGGGATGGAATTGTTGAAACGAAGAACAAGAAGAAAAGCTCCCCCAATGTTTCTCCCTATGAGTAGTAAAAGTATTTTCATTTCATTTTTTAGCAGAAATTGAGAAATAGAATCCCTGCTCTACCCAGAAGAAGACATCAATCTTCAATTAAGGAAATTCCAAAAGGTAAGCCTTGATTTATTGTCTTAACTCATAAGTTTGAGAGAGTTCAACACATTTATAATCTTGTCTTTATATTTAAAAGGGACAGAATAGGAAATATCAGAAGTCTGCCCTGCTCTACCTTAAATGTTAATATTTAAGCTTTGCAATTTTCACCCACTCTTTGTTGAGCATGTCCTAGCACCATTGATGATAATGAAGAGATCTTATTCTTTATTCTTGAGATGCTGAATTGCTTGACCACCAAAAAAACTCCTTAGTACAATGTCATCCTGTTAATATACTTGACTAAGGTTGTGTATAATGGAAAATATGTTTATAAGCCAAGTTGGTCCTTGATTACTGAGTGCTATACTTCCAGTTTTGGAGCCTCATCAAGTTCAAGAAAAGAAATCATAGTGGTTGCATATCAAAGAACCTGATTAATTTAAGGATATAAAGTCAAACTGGATATACTATAATGGATTATTCTAGTTATGGAGTTTTTAAGTGTTCTTCAGATTCAATAGAATTGGAGGCAAACCTTTGTTGCTGCACAATGCTAAAAAGCACATGAGCTCTATTTATAGGCTACAATCATGAAGCATGATAACTGTCATGATCCAAGCCTAGGGCCTAGACATGACACAACGAATGGGGAACCCAATGGGACCACAAACAAGCCTCTTAGTATACAATTCACACATCCTTTGTTCAAGAAGCCAAATAATGCAATAAAATTAACAAAAAGGGAAGCGAGACTAGGGAGAGTCTTTCATAATAATAAAAGCATAAGAAGAGTCAAGCTCAACCATAGATAGCCATATCATCTGACAAAGAAATGAAAAATCATGAGTCTGGTGAAGAAAAAGAAAAGGAAAGTGCCTTGAGTTGAGAAAAAGTAGCAAGAAATGAGTTCAGAAATAAGGTACAGCTGAAAATAGATAGAAAACACTCGAGAAAAGTTTGAAATAGGAGAATAAGGGTAGATTTAGGGATATCTTTTAGTCACTACTTCCCTAAAATGCCATCCCAAAGCCCCCTGAACCTATGTTACAAGCTCTTAAGTCCTAAAGTGATCCAAATCCACTTTGTCACCAAGCCGAAAGATGAGTATCGAGGCAAGCCTATGGTATTAGTCATTTTGCATGATTTTTATTAGTAAGAGTGATAATGTCTCCTTAGCTTATCATAGTTGGGTTGCCAGATTCATCATCATGTTTTTTGTTATGCTTAGTAGCTTTACAATCTGCTATTGAAAATTATAGTTGGGTACCTGGATTAGAAGTGAATGATATATATGCCATTGGTATAGCTGCTGGGTATTTCTCATTGTCTGCGTAGATTGAGTCGTCGCTTAAGGACAAGCAACAATTCTAAGATGAGGGAGTTGATGTGCTGTCAAAATACAAAATATTTGATGCTTAAAACAAGGGATTTTGTGTGTTCTTAATGTGAATTTTTATGATTTTTATGTGTTTTTATGTTGTCTTGGAGAAAGTTAGGTTGGCGTGATTTCGAACGAAAATTATAGATTTTGCTGAAGCATAGGACGTGCGAGTTCACCTATGAGTCTAGCCCAAGCTACCGGTTGTAGGGTATTATCGTAGCAAAAAATAGAGACCTAAAATTAGGATTCTTCGAAGTGGATGTCAACTCTATGAGTCCATCCTACGAGTCGTAAGTCTGATTGCGTCTCGTATAGGTGTACTCATAGCAGGAAATAGAGAGCCCAAACTTAGGATCAACAACTGAAGGCCTAGACTATGAGAGAAGCATACGAGTCATAGCCAAAGCTATGACTCGTACTATTAGCTCATACCAGTTGAATCCAAGATGCCTAGAACCTAATACGAGACCCTGATTATGACTCGTAGATCACCCTACAAGTCATACCTGTGAGGCATACTAGTTGTCGTTATCTTTTTTGTGTAATTTTTAGGGTTAAACTTGTAACTACTATAAATACTTTAAGTTATGTTTTACTTAAGGAGGAGAATCAGATTCCATTAAGGGAGACATTGAATGTGCCTTTTAATATTCTCTCAAGAATATTTTAGGGTTGTAGAAAAGTTCTTCAGTTTACTCTTGGAAAACCCAATTTTAGGGATTGTAAATCTTGCTTTATGCTTATTCTTAATCTATCAATGTTGTGGTTTGCAACTTGTGGTGTCTTCAATCTTCATTCCTTTGGATAAAATTCTCAATCATGTCTTGTATTTACATTTTTGTTGGGTGTTTTTTTTGCCTTAGCCATGAGCAGCTAAGCACCCACAACTTGGGGTTATGGGAACCATGGGTAGTTGACTTGAGATGAACTAGGTTTGTGCATTTCTACGATTAGGGTTTTGCATGCATTATTAATTTCTCTTCATTATGATGTTGTTTGGTGGTGGCCAATACCAAACCCTGCCTACTATCACGATCCCAACCAAGGTAGTGATGAATAGAAAAAGGGAAATAGATGACAATATTTGATTGATGTGTTCTCATGTAATCAACCAAACCTGACCAAGGAGAGGTTGACTAGGACAATAGTTAATGTTTAGTTGGCACGCCATGGTTGTCGACAAAGCGCCATGGTAAAATTTGACCTTCACCTTTACAAGAGAGATGGAAGAACCTAAGTTACTATCCTACATGTGAATTTATAATTGTAGTTATGTTATCTAGGTTAATCGAGTCAATGAACCATGGGGAACACAATTCCCAAGTTGTTCCTAAAATTAAGTGTTTTCTTGCATCTTAGTATAGTGTCTGTTTGTTTTTGTTCTTGAATTAGAACCCACCCCCTTTTAGAGATTTTAATTATAGATAAGTGAAATGACTGGTAGTGAACTCTTGTAGTCAAACCCTATATACCCTATAGATTCAATGCTAACCTTATATTAGGTTAATTACAGACAGCGATTGCTTTCTTATTGGAGCATAGACATCAGGATCAGCATTCAGATTACCCACACATTTCCTTAACATGGATAAATGAAACACAGGATGAACCAAATCCATTTCTCTAGGTAATTCCAACTTATAAGATACCTTGCCAGCCCTTCTCATCACACTATAAGGACTTACATATCTTGGTCTCAACTTGCCCTTCTTACCAAAATAAACCACACCCTTCATGGGTGATACATTCAAATAGACCCCATTCACCAACTTGGAATTCAAGATCCCTTCTACACACATCGAGATAGGACTTTTGCCGACTTTGGGTCATCTTAAACCTTTCTATAATAATCCTAACCTTCTCAAGAGCTTCCATAACCAGATCTGGTCCCAACAAAGCTAGCTCACCAATCACAAACCAACCAATGGGTGATCTACAACATCTCCCATAGAGAGCCTCAAATGGAGCCATACCGATACTAGAATGATACCTATTGTTGTAGGACTTAATCAACAAAAGATGATCATCCCAACAACATTTAAGATCCAAAACACATGCTCTAAGCAAATCCTCAAGGGTTTGGATGATTCTCTCAGCTTGGCCATCTGTTTGAGGGTGGAAAGCCATAGAAAGCTTAACTCTAGTATCAAGACCCCTTTGAAAGGACCTCCAAAAGTGTGAAGTGAATTATGCCCCATGATCTGATAGGATGGACAAAGGAACCCCATGAAAACTTACCAAGTCATGAATGTATAACATTGTATAATCTTCAGTCCTATATGTAGTTTTAACCAGTAGAAAGTGAGCCGATTTCATCATCCAATCAAACACAACCCAAATGAAATCAAAACCCTTTCTATTCTTGGGCAACCCAACCATAAAATCCATATTTATCTCTTCCCACTTCCAAGTAGGGACCACAATGACTTGGGTTAGGTCGCCCGGCCTTTGATATTCGGCTTTGAGTTATTGACAACTATAACAACCTAAAATAAATTTAGCAATGTCCCTCTTCATGCCTCCCTACTAATACACATCTCTCAAGTCTCTATAAATTTTGGTGGATCCGGGGTGGATAGAATAAGAAGAGTTATGGGCCTCATCAAGGATTCTCTCCCTCAAACCATTAACAGAAGTCACACACAACCTACCTTGGTACCTAAGGGCCCTATCTCCCCCTTGGAAGAAAACCTCCACCTTGCCCTCTTTTACCAACTCATTAAAAATCTAACAAAGAGGAATCAAGATATTGTTTTTCCTTTACCTCATCAACCAAGGAAGATCTAGTACGATCAACAACAATCATACCACTATTACCAACCTCTTCCAACCTAACTCCCAATCTAGCTAACTGATGCACCTCCTTAGCCATATCCTTATCTCCATTATCAGTATGAGCTAGGCTACCCATAGACACCTTACTCAAAGCATTTGCCACCATATTTGCCTTATCAAGATAATAATACACATTCATATCATAGTCCTTAAGAAGTTCTAATCATCTCCTTTGCCTCAAGTTGACATCCTTTTGAGTGAAGATATATTGGAGGCTCTTATGATTGGTGACGCATCAACATGAACCTCATACAAGTAATGACGCCAAATATTTTATGCAAACACAATGACGGCTAACTTAATATCATGGGTAGGGTAGTTCCTTTCATGCACTTTGAGTTGTCTAGAAGCATAGGCTATGACCTTACCATTTTGGATCAACACAAAATGCAAACCAACCTAAGAAGCATCATAATATATAACAAATCCCTCAAGCCCATCCTGTAGTGACAATATAGGAGCAGACACAAGCTTATCTTCCAAGGTTTTGAAGTTCCTCTCACATTCATTAGTCCACACAAACTTAACCTTCTTTTAAGTCAATTTTGTCATAGGCAAAGCAATAGGACAGAACACATTAACAAACCTCTAACAGCCCGCTAGGCCCAAGAAACTCCTAATGTCTAACGGGGTCAATGGTCTAGGCCAATTTTTAATTACATTGGTCATTTTAGGATCAATGTTTATACCATCCCTTGATACTACATGTCCTAGGAAGGCAACCCCCCCTCAACCAAAATTCACACTTTTCATATTTAGCATACAATTTCTCTTCCTTCAATCTTTGCAACACAACCCTCAAGTGAGCCTTCTGCTCCTCCTCACCACGAGAATGGATCAAAATGACATCAATGAAGATGACAATAAAGGAATCAAGGTAGGGTTTAAAGACCCTATTCATTAGGTCCATAAAGATGGTCGATGCATTAGTCAACTGAAAATACATAACACAAATTCATAGTGCCCATATCTAGTTCGGATAGTCGTCTTGGGGATATCACACTCCCTCACTTTTACTTGATGATACCCGGACTTAAAATCAATCTTAGAGAAATGGCTAGCTCCTTGCAATTAGTCAAACAAATCATCGATCCTTAGAAGAGGATACCTATTCTTGATGGTAACCCTATTGAGTTGCTAGTACTTAATACACATCCTAAGGGACCCATCCTTCTTTTCAACAAATAAAACTGGTGTTCACCAAGGTGATTGGATAGGATAAATAAAACCCTTCTCCAACAAGTCTCTTAATTGTTCCTTCAACTCCTTCATCTACGCCGGGGACATATGGTAAGGGGGAATAAAAATGGGTTGAGTATCGGTGAGGAGGTCTATGCCAAAGTTTATTTCCCTTTCGTGAGGGAAACGGGAAAGTCATTTGGGAAGACATCAAGAAATGCATTTACAATAAAAACTGACTTTATAGAAAGGACTTTAGACTCCACATCTCTAACCCTCACTAGATGGTAAAGACACCCCTTAGAGATCAACTTATGGGCATTAATGCAAATGATGAATCTACCCTTGAAAACCACATCTCGAATCTCTCACTCAAGGATAGATTCATTTGGAAATTGGAATCTGACCCTACGGGTTCTAAAATCACTAGAAGCATAGTATGCAGGCAACCAATTCATCCCATGAATTATATAAAAATCAACCATGTCTAACTCAACAAGATCACAAGGCAATATCTTATGCAAGATGCAAATAGGGCAACTTCTGTAAACATTTCTAGCAACAATAGATGCACCAATAAGAGTAGACACCTCATATGACTCATGCAACACATCGAGGTCAACATGGAACTTTTTGGTAACAAAGGGCGTCTAAGTCACTCGGATCAATCAATACATACACCTCTAAGTCAAAGATTTTCTACATACCAGTAGTGATATCGGGGGCTTCATCAACCCCTTGCCTCCCATGCAAAGTATAAAATCGGTTATGCTTTGGGGCACTATCATAGCACCTTGTGGATGAACCTTTTTGCGCTAATAGTGATTTTGAGGGCAATCAACCTTTTTGTGACCCACCTCCCCATAACCAAAGCATGTATTAGTATCTCTCAAATATGGGCCCTTATAACCCCTTACACACCTACGGCATACATCAATAGGAACCAGAACACCAACACCTTGGTCCCTTGGAAAGTCATTGGCAACCCTCTTTTGAATGCATGAAAAGACCCTTGGCCTTTATAGAATCAGCCACTCTTTTGGAACTTACCCTCAAAATGGGCCCTTTTGGCCTCATGACCCCTCCTCTTCCTAAATTTCCCTTCTTCTATTTGTTCGGCATAGGTCATCAAATGGGACAGGTCCATATCATCGATCAATATAATAGATCGACATTCTTCACTCACTAAGTCAAGCACCCCCATCATGAACTTGTTCATTCTCGACCTTGGCTTGGTAACCATGTAAGGGGAGAACTTTGTAAGTTGGTTGAACTTGAGGGAATATTTCCTCACATTTATTGGCCCTTGTTTCAAATTCATAAATTACACCAATTAGCTTATCTAAGCTCAAGAGGGAAAAACTAATTAAGGAAAGCCGCTTTGAAGTCTTCCCAAAGCACCACATAGCCGACTCCCTTCTCTTTTTTCCATTGATTGTACTATATTTATGCTACCCCTTTGAGTTGGTGGGTTGCCAACTCCACCTTTTCTTTTGGTCTTACACCTATGATAACCAATATCTTATAGACCTCATCACTGAACCCGTGAGGGTTCTTATCTACCTTTGACCCATAGTATTCTAGCAGATTCATTCTCATGAAGTCTCTTACCTAAGAATCTAGTGTAGGAGTATGAGGGGCTTGGGCCCCTTGATTGGCTTGACTAGCGACCACTTGTGCAAGAATGGTAAGAGCATCCCTAAGCTCTCCATTGTTCGGTTGCTCCACAAGTGCGCAGGATCATCTCCCTCTTGTGTTAGGCATGATCTAGTATAGTAATGAACAAGAGTTAGGGAAGAAAAACTTACTTCAACTCTATAATATGACTTAGAACATGAAGAAAGGAAACATTTCCTAGAATGTCTCATAGCCTCCTACTCATAGGTGCGGCCCCAATGTCTCGCTAGGGCAGACTAGCACTCGTTATCGATAAGGCTCAAGAGAACCAACCTGTAACTATGCACTTTCTATACACACTATAAGGGTTTTCTGCACTTGCCAAGCCTTTAAGAAGATAAACGATGATAACAAGTCAAAAGGAAATGCATATGACTAGGCCGTTAGGGCCACGGTATTTAAAGTACGAGACATGACCACACTTTACTTTACATAGTCCACAAAGCCTCTAGATAAAGAAAAACATCTGATAAGGGTTGGGAAAGACCCCAACTCAACTAGCTATGCAATAAAAACACATAAGCTCTAGACATATACAAAGTCCCGACGCAACCTGGAGCTTGGTGATAGCAGCTGAATATCATGTACTCCTACTGGGAGATCTACTAGCACTTGTACCTACATCATGAAATGCAGGTCCCCTGTAAGGAACATTAGTACAATATAAGGTACTGAGTATGTAAGGTAGGAAACACTGCATATAAAGTAACCATTTAAATAAAACTGTACACTGGTGCAACATAAGAGACCACCTTTAGTTGTACTATGGGATCATGTACTTTATGTTCTTTATATTACTTTACCTTTACTACATAATTTGTGCACAACTTTAAAACAAATGACCAACTGATCAGTGGTGAAACTGTATTGGGTTCATCCCTGGCTAGGTTATACTTAACCCTTCGGGCTACCCCTCATTGATAAGACCGTCCCTGGCTAAGTGCTATCTCCACCCCTCGGGCTACCACCTATCAAAAATTGTATACTTTATCTTTTATTTCTCTTTGAGATGATTCTTTTGGTGGCCATAATATTAGAGCTGTAGGACTGTATATGTAAAATATGACATATAGATAATTATACAAGACAATATGACAATGAAAAGAGTACGTTACACAAATAATGAAATGCATATAAAATAAAATAACTCGTGAACTTTATCTAGTAACAAGAATCCATGCAACTTGGTATACAAGCATGTATGCAGATTTAAAAGTGACTATGTATGGAAGTATGTGAACATGTCAAAGAATGGAGACATGGTTAATAGTTGTGTCGGAGTTGTCAAGTGCCTTTATGTACCAAGGAGAAATCTATGTTTCATGCCAAATGATATAAAATCAAGTAACCTTACATACCTCATTGTATGACTTTGTTAGTACCTCGAGATAACCTTTTCTTCCTACAAATACTTATCTACAACATAGTAGGTGATAAAACTAGCATTAATAGCCAATAGATACACCTTGACATCCCAATCACATAAGAAAACAATACATGGGCAGCAAGCGGGTGATTATAAACCCAAGCATATTCCCTTAACCTTTTCGCCCCTAATCATATTTCTAATACACATTAGCACGTACACATAATGTATAGCCTATTTTAATGTCATAACAGTCTTACATTAGCCCACAAAGCATAACACATCATAATTCCACACAATCTAAAAATGGACAGCATAACGTTATCTTTCTTCACTACATTTCGACGTCGACAACTCCAAACTTATTGAAAATTTAACCAAAGTGTTCCAACAATAGTTACATATATAAACAGATCTAAATAAATCTTATAAAAACACTTAAGAAGTCATGAAAGACGTGAGATAATAGCCTTACATACAACAGCCCGCAAGTTTCAATCAACATGACGCTTAAGATAACACAATAAAATGCGCTTGTTAAGTGAAACCAAAATCAGGACAACAACCTTACGGTGATGTTTATAACTCAAACCATGTTGAGAACACCAATTTATATTCATAACATAACTCACAAACTATAGAGAAATCACCAAAATAAAAGGTAAGTGTGCAATAACTTTCTGCCCACATGTTGTCCAACAATTTCATCAAGCATAACTAGTATCTATCTGTTGTTTTTCATGATGAAACTATACTAAATACACAATTATAATTTATTACCTTTGTATTCAAGGTTTATAGTCTCCTTAAGAACCCTAAAAGAGTTGTTTGGCTGCTTTACAAAGTTGATAATAGTTGAAAGGAAATTTAGAGAGCAAATCTGATTTTTGTGAGGTCAAGTTGAGAAATGACTTTTGGGAGATGCTTTGACCCCTTTTTATAGTGTAATTTGGCCGACCTAATGAGGCATTATCAGTTTTATTTTACCAAGTAGGTGATGCATCTCCTTTCTCCTTTCATTTAGACCTTTTGGGGCTCCAAATTGGTTGAACTTGGGCTGCCTATTTTAGCTTTCGTATTCACTTGGGTTGGGCCTAAATTATCCAAGAACTTGTGATGTCTTTGGGCCCTTCTGGTTATACTTATTATGCTGATCATATAGCCCTTTTATGATACTAAAACATATGCTAAAGTCACACCCTTACACAGACTTTATTCATATCGAACTTGAACAAATTCGACGTTGAGCCTCGTCTCCGTTTAGCTTGCAAATTTAAGCTAAGCAAGTAGGTGATTCACCTGCTAGATTCCTAAGTCCTACAAGTACCTTAATTCTCTTACTTCATTTAAGGCCTTAATATACTCAATTATACATAAAATATGTATACACTTCTCGACCCTCTAAAGCGTTAGACGCACATATAGCCCATTAACACGAGATTCAAGCACTTTTAAAACAGCGCCAATTTGTCCAAGCCATGTCATGTTTAATTTGAATTGTACTAGTAGTGCAAGGTGTGGGGTGTTATATCCTCCCACACTTAGGAATATTCGTCCTCGAATGTTAGCACAATTGGATAGCTTAACCAAGTTTAAACCTGTACTTACACAAACTTTTGACAACATATTAAGTATTCAATCACATGTACCTATTAGTGTCCTAATTATGCATGTTAGACTTACTATTTACCTTTAAATAATTAAGTTTATACATGTGTTTACTATGGTTTTCTTATAAAAAAACCAGAAATATATGCTAGTATGTTAGTGCTAGAAAATCTGGACAGATTCTGTGCTGAAAGTTGTTGCACTTTTTCCTTTTGTTTTGGTGATTTCTCTATGGTTTGTGAGTTGTATTATGAAGAGAACTTGGTGTTATTAATATGGTTTTAGTTATAAATATCACCCTAAGGTTGCTTCCCTAATTTTGATTTCATTTAACATGTGCGTTTTATTGTGTTATCTTAAGCACTGTGTTGATTGGAACTTGTGGGTTATTGTATATAAGGCTATTAGCTTATGTCCTTTTATGACTTCTAAAGTGCTATTATAAGATTGTTTTAGGTCTATTTATATGTGTAAATGTTGTTGTAACAGTTTGGTTAAAGTTGGAATAGGTTTGGAGTAATCGACATCGAAATGTAGTGAAGGAAGGTAACGTTATGCTGTCCATTTTTAGATTATGTGGAATTGTGATATGTTGTGCCTTATGGGATGTTGTAAGACTTTTCTGGCATTGAAATAGGTTGTACATGATGTTTACATGCTAATGTATATTAGAAAATATGATTAGGGATGGACAAGTTAAAGGAATACACGCGGGTTTATAAACACCCGCTTGCTGCCCGTGTGTTATTTTGTTATGTAATTGGGCTGCCAAGATGTGCCTATTGGCTGCTAATGCTAGTTTTATCCCTTACTATGTTATAGATAAGTATTTGGAGGAAGGAAATGTTATCTTGAGATAGTAGCAAGGTTCGACGATGAGGTATGTAAGGTTACTTAATTTCGTATCATTTGGCATGAAACATAGATCTCTCCTTGGTACATAAAGGCACTTGCCAACTCCGACAAAAATATTAACCATGTCTCCATTCTTTGACATGTTCACATTCTTACAGACATAGTCACTTTCAAATCTGTTTATATGCTTGTATACCAAGTTACATGGATTTTTATTACTACATAAAGTTCACGAGTTGTTTCATTTCATACGCATTACATTATTTGTGTAACATACTCTTTTCATTGTCATATTGTCTTGGGGGTAGCTCTAGGGGTTAAGTACAACCTAGCCAGGGACAAACCCAATACAGTTTCACCACTGATTAGTTGGTCATTTATTTTACAGTTGTGCACAGATTTTACAGTAAAGGTAAAGTAATATAAAGAACATAAAGTACATGATCCCACAGTATAACTAAAGGTGATCTCTTATGTTGCACCTGTGTACAGTTTCATTTAAATTGTTACTTCATATGTAGTGTTTCCTGCCTTACATACTCAGTACATTATCTCATACTAATGTCCCTTATGGGGGACCTGCATTTCATGCTGCAGGTACAGGTGTTAGTAGATCTCCCAGTAGGAGTACAGGACATTCAGCTGTGGTTACCAAGCTCCAAGTTGCTTCGGAGCTTTGCATGTCTAGAGCTTATATGTTTATATTGTACAGTTAGTTGAGGTGGGGCCTATTCTGACCCTTATCAGATGTTTTTATTTATTTTGAGGCTTTATATACTATGTAAAGTAAAGTGTAGTCATGTCTTGTACCTTAAATATCGTGGCCCCAACGGCCTAGTCATATGCATTTCCTTTTGGTTTGTTATCACTGTGTATCTTCTTAAAGGCATGTCAAACACAGAAACCCCTTATAGTATGTATAGAAAGTGCATATTTACAGGTTGGTTCTCCCAAGCCTTATCGGCAACGGGTGCCAGTCCACCCTAACGGGATTTTGGGGCATGACAGAAGTGGTATCAACCATGAATAAGACTCTAATCAAAGTAGTGTGTTAAAATCCAATGATGTAACAACCTTAAATACCATATTTGTCATGACCCAAGCCTAGGGCCTAGACGTGACATGATACATGGGAACCCGAAGGGACCCCAAGCAAACCTCTTATCATATCATTACACATCCTTGGTCGCTGAAGCAATAAATTATGAATGAACGATTAAAAACAAGGGTAAGGGGAGTAAGGGGAAAACCTTTATATCATAAAGAAGAATAGTCAATAGAGTCAAAGCTAATAACTTAGATACATAGCATGTTCAATAACACCTCTACTATAAAGATAAGAGCGGCACTTAAGAAAAAACAATTGAGCTCAACTTTATAATAAATACATAAGTCAAAGAGAGAAAGTATTAATACTATCACGACCCAAGCCTAGGGCCTAGATGTGACACGACGAATGTGGAACTCGAATGAACCCCAATCAAGCTTCTCTACTTATCGTTACACATCATTGGTTGCGAAAGCATGTAAAAGACATAAAACAAGCATAAGGGACAAAGGGGGCTAAGGGATAGCTTTCAAAAACTACATCAATAAAGGCCAAGGAGTCATAACTCATAAAATAGATACACCACTTATCCAAGAAACACCTCTAGATACACAGATAGAGCAAAGCCAAGACAAAGTAATCGGGCTCACCCTTATCGTCAAAATAGAACATAAAGAAAAATGTCTCATTACATAGATAATAGAAATATATACTAAGGTACCCATAGTGGAGGACTCACTAATTAGCTTTGAGTAAGACCAACCTAGCCATGTGAAGGAGGAGGAGGATCACTTGAGCACCATTCCTACATGGTGATATCATATAGGCAAGAGTATATGTTAGTCATTTGAATGACTAAGTATGTGGGATGCAATGCAACAAGTTATAAGCTTTATAATCAATATCCATAACAACAGACAATAGACATGATATAATGATATGGCTTGTATGATCAATGCATGGTAAAACATGCTTAAATAACTCATGTTCATATAAAATAGCATAAGTGAAGAACAGACCAAGCTAGATTCCTAACCTTGGTTGGTTGATGATGGTCAAACCACATCATCCTAGGTGTTGTAGTACATACCCCTCACATAGTTGATGATGGTAACACCCCATCACCCTAGGTGGCGAAGTACAAACCCGTCACATGGTTAATGAGTACAAACCCCTAATTCTATTGATGATGGTTATACCCTTATCATCATAGGTGGTGTTGGATAAACCCCTCACATGGTTTATGAGTACAAACCCACAACTTAGTTGATAATAGTCACACCCCATTCATCTTAGGTGGTGTGGTAGAAACCCCTCACATGATTGATGAGTACAAATACCTACCTCGGTTGTGTATGGTCTAATGCCATACTTCTTATAGAATTCATCATGTTTATAAACTTATTTCAACATCATATAGTCAATCATATTATATATCATATTTGGACCTTTATTTCCATAAGAAACCCTAGCTGGATAAGGAGGTGTCTAAGGACTTACACTAAAGCATGCCCTTGGCGCGTTGTTGAGGGAACGCGTAAACCTCACTGAATTTGTCACTTAAAAATTTGTAATTATTTCGCTCTTAAATCAGGATTAGATCCTTTTTCACCTAATTTTGGCCCCTTGATCATAGATATAAAGTCAGATTTTTGAAACAGTCAATAGGTTTTAAGATATACAAAAATTAAAATTCTGAGCATTCTAAGGCAGGTTGTGGGCACTTTTTAGGGTCGTTACAAATACATAGCAAGAGATCAAAAGTAACATCCCCTAAATGAATAACTCACTAACAAGCTTACTGGAAGTCATACTAGCAATGTGGAGGAGGAGGATGGTTAAGCGATACACCAGTTCCTACATGGTGACATTATGTATGCATAGAGTATGCATTAGTACTTTTGAATATACTAAGTATGTAGGATGCAATGCAACAATAGATAGGCATCATAATCGAAATGCTTAATTAGACAATAGATGATCATATGGTAATATGACATGAATGGATAAATACATTTCATCATCATTCAGCCCTTATTTCATCATCATATAGCAATCATATGCATACATGTATTTCATTATCATATAGTCATTCAAATCATAAAACAAGCATTGAGCCCTCAACTCCTCAATAAGCCATAACCGAATATTTTATCAAATACTTAGAGGGTGTGTAGTGCAAAAGTAAAGTCATTCAATTCAAGAGTGAAACCATGCTAGAAAATTCAATGTAAAACCTTCAATAGATACTTGGTAACACCCTCGAGTAATATACATCAAAAACCCTCTAAAAATCTCATAATAGATCTTAGATTCATAACCCAAAACATGATAAAACAGTCACAATTTCATGAACCTCAACATAGTGTGCAGTGATTTTAATAATTGATAAGATCCATGAATAAACCAACTTTAAATCATGAAATTTTGAGTAAAGAGAGCTTGGGTATCATGGGTGAAAGGGACCTATGAAAGAAACCCACAAACCTTAGCTTTGAGGATTAACTTGATGAAGATTGAAGATGGAAACTTGAAGCTTGAGAGGAAATTCTTAGATCCAGAGAAGGTTTTGAGACTTGAGTTTAGGAGTAAAATATTTGGCTAAATGTTTGAATGAGTTTCGCGGAATGTTTAGGATGAAATGAGAGTGAAAAATGGATAAGTATAGGTATTTTCATGTTTAGGAACTCTTAGGCCCAAGACTTAAAAGTCTTGGACTGAAGTCAAAACTGGCCAAAAATTTACACTAGTACATGCCCTTGGCGCGTCACGCCAAGGGCATAAAAAGCTCTATAGAAATGAAATTTTGGAAAACCAAATTGTTAATCATTTGCTCTTAAATTAGAGTTAGACCCATTGTTCACTCAAAATGACCCCTGAACAAGTATATGAAGTCGGGTTTTTGCTATCGCGAACGAATTTTGAGAAATTACAACTCCATGCACTTCAGAGGCATATGTTCGGGCAGTTTTTTGGGGTTATTTTAGCAATAAGGTTATTAGAAATCCTGAAGGATTATGATATGAGTGTGCATTATTCCCCAATAAATCTAATGTTGTGGTCAAAGCACTAAGTAGAGTGCTTATAGGTAGCCTAGCATATGTTGATGATGGTGGCAAAGAGGTAACTAAAGAGGTCCATCGGTTAGCTAGATTGGGAGTTATGATAGAAGAAGTTGAGAGTGGTAGTGTGGGTTCATGGTGGTTCCAAATCATATTTGATTAAAGAGGTCTAGATTAAGCAAGGCCTTGATTCCACCTTATTAGAGTTGAAAGTTTTGAGTGTAAGGATGGTAGAGTGTACATTGTGTCCCAAGGGGTAGATGGTGGTTTATGGTGTACCAAGTGGTCTACGTGTGCTTAAGGTTGGCATTAGGTTAAGGTTTGTAGGTTGTTATAGTGTATTGAGTAGGATCAATAAGGTTGCATGTGAATGGTTATTGCCTAAGGATATAGTAATGGTTCATCCAGTTCTTCATGTTTCTAGGTTGAGGGGATATGTTATTGATTCAAGTGTTATAGGACTCTTTAAGGTTGTGGGTGTTGATGAAGATAAGTTGTCTTAGGAGAAGGTCCTGGTCGAGGTATTGGATGGAAGGGTGGAAAAGTTGATTAATAAGGATGTGGTGTTCAGCAAAGCCCTTTGGAGGAATCGTCGAGTTGAACGTTGTTTCTCGGGGAGCCGGAGTGGGAATATAGGAGCAATATCTGTATCTATTTCATTATATTCAAGATTATGCTAAGACATCAAGTCTTTTTTATGATTTCTAGTCCTATGTCCCAACCCCTACGTCATTTGCATGAATTCATGTTTATGTTGACAAGTTCATGATAACTTTTACACTTATGTTGAAAATTTGAATATGGTGTTTTAAGTATGTTGTTACATTCTTGTTGGGGCTAACTTCTTCATGATTACTCTTCTCATATATTTTTCTTGACATTCGAGAACAAATATTTCCAAGAGGGCGATATTGAAACAACCCCAAAAAGTGCCCAAAATGTGCCTCGAAAGTGCCCAAAATTGTAATTTTCATATATCTTAAAATTCATGGGTTCGTTTAAAAATCTGAGTTCATATTCTTGTTGAGGGGGTCAAATTGACTAGGGGATGGATCTAACCCAGATTTTATAGCAAATGAATCACAATTTTAATTTTTAAAGTGTTGAATTCCAGTATATGGTGAGCGTTTGTGGCGCGACGCGCCACTGTGTTATTTTGGTGCCAATTTTCAAGTTTGGTCCATGACTTTTGGGTCTTGGGCCTAAGCCTTCCCATGCATGAAAATACCTATACTTAGCATTTTTTAACCCTCATATCATCCAAGACATTTCCAAATACTCTTTCAAACACTTAGACAATATTTCATCTTCAAATTTCAAGTCTCAAAACTCATCCGGATTCTAAGGATATCATTCAAGCTCAAAGTTTTCATCTCCAATCTTTTTCAAGGATTCTCCAAAACTAAGGTATGTGGGTTTCTTTCATGGGTTCCTTTCACCTATGATACCCAAGCTCTGTTTTACTTAAACTTGCATGATTTAAAGTTAATTTGTTCATGGGTATTACTTATTATGAATTTCACTGCACACTATGTTGGGGTTTCATGAAATTATGGTTGTTTTAGCATGTTTTGAGCTATGAATCTAAGATCTATTATGATATTTGATGAAGGGTTTTGACGTATATTGTTTGATGATGTTTCCAAGTATCTATTGATGATTTTATATTGAATTTTCTAGCATGATTACATTCTTCAATTACATGGTTTTACACTAGTATTACACACCCACCAAGTGTTTGATGAAATGCCTAGTTATTGATTCTTGAGTTGTTAAACGCCTAATGCTTGACATATGAGATATATGAACTTATGGTGATAAAGGTAATGTAATATTATGATGATTTCTTGAAAAGTATCCCTAGGGTTGCATGTTTATCATACCTTGTTGAGGGGTTGATACCTTGACAACTGTAATAGACAATATGAAGTCCATTAACCATGTTAAGGGGTTGATAACTTGACCATTATGTTGAAGGGTGTGAAGTCCATTAACCATGTTAGGGGGTTGATACCTTGACCACTATGATAGAGGGTGTGAAGTCCATTAAACATGTTAAGTGAAAAGACCTCATAAAGTGTCCAAAAATGTGCCTTAAAAGTGCTCGAAAATGTAAATTTCATATATCTCAAAATACGTGGAAGATATCAAAAATTTGACTTCATATTCTTGTTCAGGGGGTCATTATACGTGGAAATGGGTCTAACCCCAATTTAAGAGCAAACAATTAGCAATTTTGACTTTCCATAAAAAGAATTCCAGAGTACTTTTCGCGCCCCTGGTGTGACCCCCATAGGGCGTACACTAGTGTAATTTTTGTATCCAGTTTGACTTCGGTCTAAGACTTTTAAGTCTTAGGCCTAAGTGTTTTGAAACGTGAAAGTACCTCTACTTAATCATTTTCACCCTCATATCATTCTAGACATTCCCCAATACTCATTCAAACACTTAGCCAAATATTTTACTCCTAAACTCAAGTCTCAAAACCCTAGATCTAAGGATTTCCTCTCAAGCATCAAGTCTCCATCTCCAATCTTCATCAAGTTCATCTTCAAAGCTAAGGTACGTGGTTTTCCTTCATGGGCTCCATCCACCCGTGATACCCAAGCTCCTGTTACTCTAATTTGCATGCTTTAAAGTTTATTTATTCATGGGTCTTATCTATTATAAAAATTAGTGCACACTATGTTGGTATTTATGAAATTGTGACTATTTTACCATTATTTTAGGCTTTGAATCAAAGATCTACTGTAAGCATTGATGAAGGGTTTTGATTTATATTACTTGAGCATGTTACCAAGTATCCAATTGAATGTTTTACATTGAATTTACCAGCATGATTTTACTCTTGAATTACACAGTTTTACACTAGCAATACATACCCTCTAAGTGTTTGATAAAATATCCAGTTATGGCTTATCGAGAAGTTGAGGGCTCATTACTTGTGTTAAGAGTTAAATGACTATATGATAATGAAATGCATGTATATATATATGATGGTTATGTGATGACAAAATGAGAATAGAACGATGACAAAATATATATGTGTGTATGATGACTAGATGACAATAAGAGGGATGAATATATAGATGATATTATTCTATATAGTGTTGGCTTGTGACCATGCCTAACTTAAGGGTTGCACATAGAGTAACCATTTCAAGGGGTTCGTAATGTGGTAACCTATGGGGGGTTTGTACTCTGGTCACCATAGGTGGTAGGGTGTGACTATCCATCAACCTTATTGGGAGTTTGTACCTATAACCGATCGGGGGTTTTTGTACTTCATTCACCACGGGTCGTCGGGTGTGAATATCCATCGGCCATTTTGGGGGTTTGTACCCATCAACCTTGTTGGGGGGTTTATACTCCATCAACCATGTTGGGGGTTTATACCCATCAACCCATTGGGGGGTTTGTACCTCAATAACCTCATAAAGGGGTTCGTACCTTATGCACCTCTCCAAGCGGGTGATAGGCCTTGGATTTCCCTAATAAATGGTCACTCCCTCCACATATGTTATCTTCTATGAAAGTATTATTTAATAAAAGCATCTTCCATTCATGCTACACTACCATATGCTCATTTATCATCTAATTAAGCATTTCGATCGTGATGCCTATCTATTGTTGCATTGCATTCTACATACTTAGTACATTAAAATGTACTAATATATACTTTATGCATACATGATGTCACCATGTAGGAACCAGTGTACCACTTGATCATCATCATCCTCCATGTTGCTTACGATTTCTATCAAGCTTGTTGGTGAGTTCTCTACTCTGAGGATGTTACTTATGATCTCTTGTAATGTATTAAGACTTTCTCTCTTTAACTTACGTATTGAGTATGAGGGTGAGTACGATTGCTTTGTCTTGGCCCCTACTCTAATCTATGTAGTAGAGGTGTTGTTGGACATGATATGTATCTATGCTATGAGCTTTGATACTATTGACTCTCGATGTTTATGATATGGAAGTTTACCCTTATTCCTAATTCCCCTTGTTTACATTTTTCTCTTATTGTCGTTTTAATTGCTTCTGTGACCAAGGATGTGTGATGATATGCTATGAGGCTTATTTGGCATTCCTTCGGGTTCCCCATTCACCGGTCACGTCTAGTCCCTAGTCTTGGATCGCAACAAACTTGGTATTAGAGTACTAGGTTATTAAATACTCAGAGTCTAACACACAACATTAATTAGAGTCTTATTCATGGTTATGTTGTGCAACACAACTATGAGTAGGAGGCTATGAAACATTTTAGGAAATGTTTCCCTTCTTCATGTTCTAAGTCATGCTATAGAGTTGAAGTAAGCTTTCCTTTCCTAATGACTGTTCTTTGCTATGCTAGATCATGCCTAACACAAGAGGGAGACAAACAGGCACACCCGAGGAGCAATTGGCTAATGAAGAGTTTAGGGATGCTCTCACCTTGCTTATACAAGTGGTGGCTAATCAAGCCAACCAAGGGGCCCATCCCCCTCATGCTCCTGCACCGGCTACTCGGGGGAGTGACTACATGAGAACGAATCCCCTAGAATACTATGGGTCAAAGGTAGATGAGGACCCTCAAGAGTTCATTGATGAGGTCTACAAGATTTGGCTATCATGGGTGTGAGATAAGAAGAAAAGGCATATTGGTGTCCTACCAACTCAAAGGGATGGCACAAAATGGTACAACCAATCAAAAGAAGAGAATGGATTCAACTATGTGGTGCTTTGGGAAGAGTTCAAAGTGGCTTTCCTTAATCGATTTTTCCCTCTTGAGCTTAGGGAAACTAAATTATTGGAATTTATAATTTGAGACAAGGGTTAATAAGTGTGAGTTAATATTCCCTCAAGTTCAATCAACTTACAAAGTTTGTTCCTTACTTGGTTACCGACCCAAGGTTGAGAATGAACAAGTTCGTGATGGGGGTGTCCGACTTAGTGGGTGAAGAATGCCAGTTCGCTATATTGATTGCTGATATGGACTTATACCACTTGATGACCTATGCCAAACATATGGAAGAAGAGAAATTGAGGAAGATGAGGGGTCATGAGGCCAAAAGGGTCCGTTTTGAGGATAAGTTCCAAAAGGGTGGCCGGTTCTATAAAGGCCAAGGGTCTTCTCATGCATTTCAAAGAGGGGTTGCCGATGACTTTCCAAGAGCCCAAGTGTTGGTGTTTTGGTACCTAATGATGTGTGTCCTAGGTGTGGGGTCATAATGGCCCATGTTTGAGAGATACTAATGCACGCTTTGGTTGTGGGGAGGTAGGTCAGAAAAATATGGATTGCCCTTGAAATCGCAACAAAGGCAAAGAGGTTCATATACAAAGTGCTAATGTGGTCCTATTGGGGAGAGGTGGTCGACAAGATGGTGGCCCAAAGAACAATAAATTTTATGCTTTGCATGAGAGCCAAGGGTTGATGAGGTCCCTGATGTCATCACCGATATGTTGAAAATCTTAGACTTTGATATGTATGAATTGATTGATCTGGGTGGCACGCTTTCTTTTGTTACCCCCTTTGTTGCTAAAAAGTTCCATCTTGACCTTGAGTTGTTGCATGAGTCATATGAAATGTCTACTCCTATCGGTACATCTATTGTTGCTAGGAGAGTTTATAGAAGTTGTCCTATTTGCATTTTGCATACAATCTTGCCTTGGGATCTTGTTGAGTTGGACATGTTTGATTTTGATATATTCTTTGGATGGATTGGTAGTATGCATACTATGCTTCTATTTTTTGTAGAACACGTAGGGTCAAATTCTAATTTCCAAATAAACCCGTCTTTAAGTGGGAAAGTCAAGATGTGGTGGTCAAGGGTAGATTCATCTCTTGCATTAAAGCCTGTAAGTTAATCTCTAAGGGATGTCTTTACCATCTTGTGAGAGTTAGGGATATGGAGTCTAAATTTCTTCCCATAGAGTCGATTTCAGTTATGAATGAGTTTCTTGATGTCTTTCCAAATGACCTTCTCGGTGTTTCTCCCGAAAGAAAAATAGACTTTGGCATAGACCTTTTCCCTAGTACTCAACCTATTTCCATTCCCCCTTACTGTATGGTCCCAACGGAGTTGAAGGAATAATTGAGGGATTTGTTGGGGAAGAGATTTATTAGATCTAGCCAATCACCTTGGGGTGCTCTAGTGTTGTTTGTGAAAAAGAAGGATGGATCCCTTAGGATGTGTGTTGACTACTGGCAACTCAATAAGGTCACCATCAAGAATAGGTATCATCTTCCAAGAATTGATGATTTGTTTGTCTAATTTCAAAGGACTAGATATTTCTCTAAGATTGATCTTCGGTCCAGGTATCATCAAGTGAAAGTGAGGGAGTGTGATTTCCCAAGATGGCCTTCCAGATTAGATGTGGGCATTATGAAAATTTGGTGATTCTTTTGGGGTGACCAATGTACCAACCATCTTTATGGACCTAATGAATAGGGTCTTTAAACCCTACCTTGATTCCTTTGCTATGGTCTTCATTGATGACATTTTGATCTATTCTCGTGATAAAGAGGACCATAGGGCTCATTTGAGGGTTGTGTTGGAAAGATTGAGGGAGGAGCAATTGTATGCTAAATATGAAAAGTGTGAATTTTGGTTGAAGGACATTGCTTTTCTAGGGCATGTAGTGTCGGGGGATGGTATAAAGGTAGAACCTAAAAAGGCCGATGTGATTAGAAATTGGCCTAGACCATTGGCCCTAGGATATTAGGAGTTTTTTGGGATTATTAAGATACTATCAGAGGTTTGTGAATGGGTTCTCCTTTATTGCTTCCCCTATGACAAAATTGACTCAAAAGATGGTTAAGTTCATATGGACCGATGAATGTGAGAGGAGATTCCAAACCTTAAAATATAAGCTTGTTTCCGCTCCTATATTTTGATTACTAGATGGACTTGAGGGATTTTTTGTGTGTTGGGATGCTTCTCAGGTTGGTTTGGATTGTGTGTTGATGAAAAAGGTAAGGTTATAGCCTATGCGTCTAGACAACTCAAAGTTCATGAAAAGAACTACCCCACCGATGATCTTGAGTTAGCCATTGTTGTGTTTGCATTAAAGATTTTGCATCATTACTTGTATGGTATGCATATTGATGTGTTCACCTATCATAAGAGCCTATAATATGTCTTCACTCAAAAGGATCTCAATTTAAGGTAAAGGAGATAGTTGGAACTTTTTAAGGACTATGATATGATTGTGCTTTATCATCTCGATAAGGTAAATGTGGTGGCGGATGCTTTGAGTAGGGTTTCTATGGGTAGTATCACTCATGCGGATAGTGGTGGTAAGGAGATGGCTAGGTAGGTGCATCGATTGGGTAGATTGGGAGTTAGGTTGGAAGAGGTTGTTAATGGGGGTATTGTTATTGTTGATGGTTCTGGGCCTTTGTTGGATGATGAGGTGAAGTAAAAGCAAGATCTTGATTCCTCCTTGTTGGAGTTGAAGGCCTTGGTGAAATAGGGCAAGGTGGAGGTTTTCTCCCAAGGGGGAGATGGTGCCCTTATGTACCAAGGTAGGTTGTGTGTGCCTTGTGTTAATGGTTTGAGAGAGAATCCTTGATGAGGACCATAACTCTTTTTATTCTATCCACCCCGATTCCACCAAATTGTATAGAGACTTGGGAGATGTGTATTGGTGGGGAGGCATGAAGAGGGACATTCCCAAATTGTCGTTGTCAAAAAACCAAAGCCGAATATCAAAGGTCGGGCGTCCTAACCCAAGACTTTGAGTTCCCTACATAGAAGTGGGAAGAGATAAATATGAATTTTGTGGTTGGGTTGCCTAAGACTAGACAGGATTTTTATTCCATTTGGGTTGCTGTTGATAGGATGAAAAAATCGGCTCACTTTATACCGGTTAAAACCATACGTGTGGCTGAAGATTATGCAAGTTTGTACATTAATGACTTGGTAAGGTTGCATGGGGCTCCTTTGTCCATCATATCAGATCATGTGGCACAATTCACTTCTCACTTTTGGAGGTCCTTTCAATGGTGTCTTGGTACTAGAGTTAAGCTTTCTATAACTTTCCACCCACAAACGGATAGCTAAGCCGATAGGTCCTTCCAAAACCTTGAGGATATGCTTAGGGCATGTGTGTTAGAACTTAAAGGTAGTTGGGATGATCATCTTCTATTGATTTAGTTTTCCTACAACAATAGTTGTCATTCTAGTATCGGTATGGCTCCATTTGAGGCTCTCTATAGGAGACGATGTAGATCACTGGTCAGTTGGTTTGAGGTTGGTGAGGTAGCTTTGTTGGGACTAGATCTGGTTATGGAGGATCTTGATAAGGTTAGGATATTGCATTGCATTTTATTGAACTCAGGGATGATTAGAGAAATGTTGAATATAGCCCAACATCGTCAAAAGTCTTATGCTGATGTGAGGTGGAAGGATCTTGAATTTCAAGTTGGTGATTGGGTTTACTTGAAGGTGTCACCCATGAAGGGTGTGGTAGGTTATGGTAAGAAGGTAAAGTTGAGACAAAGATATGTGGGTCCTTATAGGGTGGTGTGAAGGGTTGGTAAGGTAGCTTATGAGTTGGAATTACCTAGGAAAATAGATTTGGTTCATTTGGTGTTTCATGCATCCATGTTGAGGAAATGTGTGGGTGATCCAAATGCCATTATGCCTATTGACGTTGTGGATATTTTTTAAGATAATTTGATCTATGAAGAGGTTCTGGTTCAGATCTTGGATAGGCAAGTGAAGAGATTGAGAAACAAAGAGGTAGCTTTCGTTGAGGTCCTTCGGAGGAGTCAACAAGTTGAAAATGCTACTTGGGAGGCCGAGGTGGGCATACAAAAGGGATATCCTTATATTTTCCACTCCACTCAAGCCTATGGTATTGTTTTAAGTCTTTATATGATCACAAGTCTTAATTTCATCCCTCATGTCATGGCATGTGTTCATATTTAAATTGACTAAGTTCATGATGGTTTTACACTTATGATGAGATTTTGAAATGATGTTTAAGTGCATTGTTGCATTTCTATGTGGGCTGAAAATGTCATGTCTGTGTCTCTTATATACATCTCTTTGACATTCAGGGAAAAATGTTCCCAAGGGGGAGATAAAAATGACCCCAAAAATTGCCTGAAAATGTGCCTCAAAAGTGCCTGGAATCATAATTTCTATATATCCCAAAATCCATGTATGATATCAAAAATTCAACTTTATATTTTTGTTCGAGGGGTCATATTTAGTGTAAAATGGGTCTAACCGCGATTTAAGAGCAAATGATTAGCAATTTTAATTTTCCAAGTGATGATTTCTACAGAGCTTTTCGTGCCCCTGGCACGACATGCCAAGGGCGCGCAGATGAAGATATTGGATTCTTGCATCTTGTCCGTGACGTAGACATGTACATTCTCTATCCAGTTATTTTCTTGTGGTCTAAGACTTTTAAATCTTTGGACTGAGTGTTCCCAAACGTTGATATACCGATACTTAGCCATTTTTCACCCTCATATCATTCTAAACATTCCTCAATATTCACTTAAACAATTTGCCAAATATTTCACTCCTAAACTAAAGTCTCAAAACCCTCTCAAGGCCTAAGGAATTCCCTTCAAATCTCCATCTCCAACCTTCATCAGGTTTTTCTCTAAAGCTAAGGTATGTGGGTTTCTTTCATGGATTCCTTTCACCCATGATACCCAAGCTCTCTTGGCTCAAAATTGTATGATTTAAAGTTGATTTATTTCTGAGTCTTGTCTATTATGAAAGTCACTTCACACTATGTTGGGATTTATGAAATCGTGAATGTTTTACCATGTTTTGGGCTATGAATCTAAGATCTATTGTAAGATTTGGTAAAGGATTTTGATGTATATTGTTTGAGGGTATTACCAAGTATCTATTGAAGGTTTTTCATTGAATTTACTGGCATGGTTTCACTCTTGAATTGGATGGTTTTATACTAGCACTACACATCCTCTAAGTATTTGATAAAATGTCCCGTCATGGCTTATAGAGAGTTAAAGGCTCAATGCTTGTCGTATGAGTCCAATGCCTATATGATGACTATATGATGATACAATGATTATGAAATGATGATGAAATACATATATGTTTATGATGGTTATATGATGATGAGATGAGAATATAATGATGATGAAATATAAGTATGGATATGATGACTAGATGACGATGAGAAGGATAAATGTATAAATGATATTCTTCTATATAGTGTTGCCTTGTGACCATGCCCTACTCATGGGTTACACGCCGGGTAACTGAGTCAAGTGTTTCATACCTTGATAGCCTATCGAGGGTTTGTACTCCGGTCACCATGGGTCTTAGGGTATGATAATCCTTCAACCTTGTTGGGGGTTTGTACCCATCAACTATCGGGGGGTTTGTACTCTGATCACCATGGATGGTAGGGTGCGACTATCCATCAACCATGTTGGGGTTTTGTACTCCATCAACCATGTTAGGGGTTTGTACCCATCAACTCATTGGGCGGTTTGTACTTCAACAACATCATGAAGGGGTTCGTACCTCATACGCCTCTCCAAGTGGGTTATAGGCCTTGGATTGCTCTAAAATATGGTTACTCCCTCCACATATGTTATGTTCTATGATAGTATGATTTAACCCAAGCATCTTCCATTCATGTCATATCTCTATATGATCGTCTATTATCTAATTAAGTATTTTTATTATGATGCCTATCTATTATTGCATAGCATCCGAACATATTTAGTACATGTAAAACATACAAATGCATAATCTATGCCAACATAATGTCACCATGTAGGAACCGATGTACCACTTGATCATTCTTCTCTACATGGCTAGTACGAGTTCTATCAAGCTTGTTGGTAAGTCCTTCATTCCAAGGTTGTCACTTATGAACTCTTGCTATGTAGTAAGAAATTCTCTCTTGACTTATATATTGACTATGATGGTGATCTCTGTTGCTTTGTCTTGGCTCCCACTCTTATCTATGTAGTAGAGATGTTGTTGGATATGTTATGTATCTATGTTATGGGCTTTGGCTCTATTGTTTCTTTGTATTTATGATATGGAAGTTTACCCTTAGTCCCAATTCCCCTTGTTTACATTTATTTCTTATGATGTGTGATGATATGCTATGAGGCTTGTTTGGGGTTCATTTGGGTTTCTTATTCTCCGATCATATTTAGGCCATAGGCTTGGGATGTGACACCATACAAGTAATGGTGCCAAAATCTTTAATGCAAAAATAATGATGACTTACTCAATTATGGGTAGGGTAGTTCTTTTCTTGCACTTTGAGTTTTCTTGAAGCATAGGCTATAAACATACCATTTTATATCAAAATGCAACCTAAACAAACCGAGGAAGCATCATAATACACAACTAATCCCTCAACCCCGTCCAGCATTGACAAAATAGGGGCGAACATAAGGACACAAGCTTATGTTTCAACATTTGGAAGCTCCTCTCACATTTGTCAATCCACACAAACTTAACCTTTCTTTGAGTCAATTTTGTCATAAGGGATGCAATAGTGGAAACCTATTCACAAACTTCTGATAGTATCCCGCTAAGCCCAAGAAACTCCTAATATTCAATGAGGTTAATAGATTAGGCCAATTTCTACTCATATCGGTCTTTTTATATCCACTTTTATACCATCTTCCAACACCACATGCCCTAGGAAAGCAACCTCGTTCAACCAAAATTCACACTTTTCATATTTAGCATATAATTTCTTCTCCCTCAATCTTTGCAACACAAACCTCAAATGAGCCCTATGCTCTTCCTCTCCACAAGAATAGATCAAAATATCACTGATGAACACCACAACAAAAGAATCAAGGTAGGGTTTAAAGACCCTATTCATTAGGTCCATAAAGATGGTTGGTGCATTGGTCTACCTAAAAGAGATCACCACAAATTCATAATGCCCATATCTTGTATGAAAGGCCATCTTGAAAATATCACACACCCTTACTTTCACTTGATGATACCCGGACCAAAGATCAATCACAGAGAAATGGCTAGCCCCTTGCAATTGGTCAAACAAATCATCAATCCTTAGAAGAGGATACCTATTCTTGATAGTGACTTTATTGAGTTGTTGGTAGTCAATACACTCCTAAGGGACCCATCTTTCTTTTTAACAAACAACACCGGTGCACCCCAAGGTGATTGCCTAGTCTTAATAAGTCCCTTCTCCAACAAGTCCCTTAATTATTCCTTCAACTTCTTCAACTCTGTTGGGATCATATGGTAAGGAGGAATACAAATCAGTTGAGTATCGAGGAGGAGGTCTATGCCCAAGTCTATTTCCCTTTCAAGAGGAACACCAGGAAGGTCATTTGGGAAGAAATCAAGAAACTTATTTACAAAAGGAATAGACTCTATGGGAAGGACTTTAGACTCCACATTCCTAACCCTCACAAGATGGTAAAGACACCCCCTTAGAAATCAACTTACGGGCTTTAATTCAAGAGATGAATCTACCCTTAACCACTACATCTTGACTTTCCCACTCAAAGACAGGTTTATTTGGAAATTGAAATTTGACCTTACGAGTTTTACAATCAATAAAAGCATAGGATGCATGTAATCAATCCATCCCAAGAATTATATCAAAATCAACCATGTCCAACTCAACAAGATCACAAGGCAAAATTTTATGCAAGATGCAAATAGGACAACTTCTATAAACTTTTCTAGCAACAATAGATGCTCTAATAGGAGTAGACACCGCATATGGCTCATGAAACAACTCAAGGTCAACATGGAACTTTTTTGCAATAAAGGGGGTAACAAGAGAAAGAGTGGTACCTGGGATCAATCAATGCTTGCACATCAAAGTCAAAGATTTTCAACATAATGGTAATGACATCGAGCACCTCATCAACCCCTTGCCTCCTATGCAAAGCATAAAACCGATTGTGCCTTGGGGCACTATCTTGTCAACCACATCTCCTTGATGGGACTGCATTAGCACCTTGTGGACAAACCTCTTTGCCCTTGTTGTGATTTCGAGGGCAATCCACCTTTTTGTGACCCACCTCCCTACAACTAAAGCATCCATTAGTATCTCTCAATCATGGGCCCTTATGACCCCTTCCACACCTAGGACACACCTTGTTAAGTACCACAACAACAATAACTTGGACCCTTGGAATGTCATTGGCGACCCTCCTTTGAAATGCATGAGAAGACCCTTAGCCTTTATGGAACCAGCCACCTTTTTGGAACTTATCCTCAAAATGTGCTCTTTTGGCTTCATGACCCCTTCTCTTCCTCAATTTCTCTTCTTCCATTTGATAAGCATAGGTCATCAAATAGGACAAGTCTATATCACTGATCAACATAGTGGACCAGTATTCTTCACTCACTAAGTTGAACACCCCCATCACGAACTTGTTCATTCTTGACCTTAGGTCGGTAACCATGTAGGAGAAAACTTTGAAAGTTGGTTGAACATGAGGGAGTATTCCCTGACACTCATTGACCCTTGTCTCAAATTCATAAATTCCACCAATTTAGCTTCCCCAAGCTCAACAGGAAAAAACCGATTAAGGAAAGCCGCTTTGAACTCTTCCTAAAACACCACATAGTCGACTCCCTTCTCTTATTTTCATTGATTGTACCATGTTTGTTCCACCCCTTTGAGTTGGTAGGCTTTCAACTCCGCCTTTTCTTTCAATATCTTACCTATGATAAGCTAAAATCTTGTACATCTCGTCAATGAACTCTTGAGAGTCCTCAACTACCTCTGACCCATAGAATTCAAAGGGATTCATTCTCATGAAATCTCTTAGCTGAGAAGCCAGTGTAGGAGCATGAGGGGCTTGGTACCCTTAGTTGGCTTGATTAGCCACCACTTGTGCAAGTAAACTGAGAGCATCCCGAAGCTCTGCATTGGTCAGTTGCTCCTCGGGTGTGTAGGCTCGTCTCTCTCTCATATTGGGCATAATATAGCATAGCAAAGAACTAGCATTAGGAAGGAAAGCTTACTTCAACTCTATAGCATGACATAGAACATGAAGAATGAAAACATTTCCTAAAATGTCTCACAGCCTACTACTCATAGTTGTGGTGCACAACATAACCATGAATAAGACTCTAATCAACACGATATGTTGGACTTCGATGATCTAATGACCTAGTGCTCTAATACCAAGTTCATCACGACCTAAGTTTAGGGCCTAGATGTGAATAGCGAATGGGGAACCTGAATAAACCTAAACAAGTCTTAGCATATCATCATACATACTTAGTCGCAGAAGCAATTAGAATGATAATAAGAGATAAATGTAAACAAGGGGAATTAGCACTAAGGGGAAACTTCCATATCATAACCATCAAGAGTCAATAGTGTCAAATCTCGTAGCATAGATACATATCATGTCCAACAATACCTCTACTACATACATAAGAGTGGGGGCCAAGATAAAGCTATCGAGCTCACCCTCATAGTCAATACATAAGTCAGAGAGAGAAAGTCTTAATACATAGCAAGAGATCATACGTAACATCCCCGGAATAGAGGACTCACCAACAAGACTGATAAAAGTCATACTAGCCATATGGAGGAGGAGGATCAAGCGGTACACTAATTCCTACATAGTGATATCATGTAGGCATAGAGTATACGTTAGTACTGCGATGGAACAATAGATAGACATCACAATCGAAATGCTTAATTAGATAATAGATGAGCATATGGCAATATAACAAAGATAGAAGATAGTTGAATTAAATCATACTTTCGTAAAACATAACATATGTGGAGGGAACGATAATTTCTTAGTGCAATCCAAGGACTATCACCACGTTGGAGAGGCGTATGAGGTACGAACCCTTTTATGAGGTTGTTGGGGTACAAACCCCCCAATGGGTTCATGGGTACAAACCCCCAACATAGTTGATAGAGTACAAAGCCCACAACAAGGTTGATGGGTACAAGCCACCAACATGATTGATAGATAGTCACAGCCTACCACCAATGGTGACCGAAGTACAAACCCCCCGATAGGTTGATGGGTATAAAACCCCAACAAGGTTGATGGATAGTCGCATCATACCACCCATGGAAACTAGAATACAAACCACCCAATAGGTTACCATGGTACAAACCCCTTGACATGGTTACCTGATATGCGACCCTCAAGTAGGGAATGGTTACAACCCAACACTATATAGAATAATACCATTTATTGATTCACCTCACTCATCGTTATCTAGTCATCATATACATATATATATTTCATCATCAATTCATCATCATTCTATCATAATTTCATAATTATATAGTCATTCAACTCATAAGATAAGTATTATTCCCTCAACTCCTCAATAAGTCATAATTGGAAATTTTATCAAACACTTAGAGCGTGAGTAATGGAAGTATAAAACCATGCAATTAAAGAGTGAAATCATGCTAGAAAATTCAATGTAAAACTTTCCATGGATATTTAGTAACAGCCTTAAGTAATATACGTCAAAATCTTTCATTAAATCTTATAATAGGTGTTAGATTAATAGCCCAAAATATGGTAAAACAATCACAATTTCATAAATCATAACATAGCGTGTAGTGATTTTCATAATAGATAATACCCATGAATGAATCAACTTTAAATCATGCAAAGTAGAATAAAAGGAGCTTGGGTATCATGGGTGGAAGGAACCCATGAAAGAAACTAATAAACCTTAGTTTTGGAGATGAACTTGATGAAGATTGAAGATGGAGACTTGAAGTTTGACAGGAAATCCTTAGATCCGGAGAGGGTTTTGAGACTTAAGTTTAGGTGTAAAATACTTGGCTAAGTGTTTAAATGAGTATTGGGGAATGCTTAGAATGATATGAGGGTAAAAACTGCTAAGTATAGAATGATATGAGGGTGTAAAATGGCTAAGTATAGGTTTTTTCAATTTTGGGAACACTTAGGCCCAAGATTGAAAAGTCTTGGACCAAAGTCAAACTGGGTAGAAAAATTACACTAATGCGCGCACGTGGCATGTCACGCCAGGGGCGCGAAAAGCTCTTTGGAATTCATTTTTTTGAAAATCAAAATTGCTAATTATTTGCTCTTAAATTGGGGTTAGACCTATCTTCTACTCAAAATGACCCCCTAAACAAGAATATTTAGTCGGATTTTTGATATCGTGCATAGATTTCCAGATATATGAAATTTCTGATTCCGGGGACTTTAGAGGCACATTTTCAGGCACTTTTTGGGGTTGTTTTAGTATGTTGACTATGAAGGTTAGCCTGGTTGCTTGTCTAGGCCCCCGCTAAGTATCTATGTAGTAGAGGTGTTATTGGACTTGATGTGTAATTATGCTATTAGCCTTGACTCTCTTATCTCTTGATTTTTA
>JAOTQJ010138947.1:0-39709 GCA_025642045.1 Solanum sejunctum | reverse complement strand
ACCTATGATGAGCGTCGAAAGTTGCATTGACTAACTGCTACTTCACAATTGAAAGAAGCGCAGATAGTTTAAAGAATCATTTTGCTTTATTCCATCATACCCCAAAGCCAAAAAATAGTGAATCTTTTGCTCCATACAAGATTGATGGAAATATGAATTTCAAAAACACATTCACTCATTATTTCCAATCACAACAATATTTATATCAAAAATATAAAATTCTCATCATTTCACCATACTTGTCAATTCAAGTACCATAATAATATGTCAACTCATATTTACATTTTTAATCATCTCATTTCATATCATATCCAAATATTTCACATATCATACGTAGGAGAAAGAAAAATTTGAGAATTCTACGAGAATTACAAAGTTTTGAAAGTCCACTTGTCTTAGTTAATTCACGGTCAATTTAACACTTTGACCTTCCCTTTGTGAATAGAATTCGTAGCACCACGATCTAGTCAAATAAATTATTGCAAACATAAGATTTCAAAACTCACAAAACCCATATTACTATATTTCTATGCCAACTAATTAATTTTTGCCAGTAATTTTGACAAATAGGACGATAATTTCCATCTTGACTTATCGTCTGGTAAGTATGGATTATTGAAATATAAAAAATATTTTTTCAAAAGGTTTTATTCCAAGTGCTTTAAGAAATTGTAAATTGTAGTATTGTGCAATGGACAATAATAAAAAAGACAATTCACAAACCATTTTATATTATTTAATTAAGGAAATAAAAACTCATAAAATACCTCTATGGTTGCATGAAAAGTTGTCAACACACAAATACTTTATTAAATTGTTTTTACATAAATTATTCAATAGGCTTTTGCTCTTCATTATATGGCAATGCGCTACTAATCATCACTCACTATGTGACAATGCCTTTTTTTCTATATACATTAAAAGAATGAATAAAGAAGCTAGTGATTTCCTAATAGTGAACAACACACTCCAGGTAAACGAAAGTCCAGAAAATAATAATAAAAAAACATTTAAAAAGTGTTCTTCACCAATTTATAAAAATGTCTTAGATCTTGAAATTATTCTATATGATCTTTATCTTGAAACTACACTAGTATATGGAAGTTAATGTTATATTTCACGTAATACACTTTAAAAAGTATACGAGAATAACCTCATTTATATAAAATATCTTATTATAAAAAATTTAAAAAATAGGAATAACTTACAAGAATAAAATTATCGAAACTCTACCTTCTTTCAACTAATAAAACTCTCATAATATTTATTATATAAACCTATTATTTATTCCTTGAGTACTTGTTATTTTCTGTTGATATTCCAAGTGAGCGATTGAGTTGCTCTTTATATAGAACCACATATGGCTCTTCATGAGCCAAGGAGTTACATAAAATAATAATAAAAAAATTGATTGGAAAGGATTATGCAAGAATTGTTTTCTAAATTTAACAAGTGCTGGCAGCACTTGATTAATCAATATAAAAAAAAATCAAGTGCTTAGAGCACTTCAAATAAATAAGAAATGTAACCACAATCTTCCCCTTTTTTTTCAAAAAAAAAATAAATAAAAATAAAAATAAAAAGTGACGGTCCTCCTTACACTGTTTAAGTAGACAAAATTTCGAAAATGTTACACCAAACCTTGGTATGCAGGCACTGAACACCTTGAAGTTGGAGCTATATTGGGATGGCTACAATGAGTGTTCATTTCAGAGGCGCCATATGAATCGTTTGATTCCTGCAACAGTCGAATCTCTGCGGCTTCAGCTCTTCGTGCTTGCTGTTGCGCAAGCAATAGAGTTTTCCTCTCAAGAGACATTTGTGCATATCTAGTATGCCGCAACAAATTTCGGCGTGAACCCTGTTGTTCCCCATTATTACCAAATTGCATAGGCGTATCAGCATTGCTTCCCATCATCTCATTAGCAAGTAGTGCTGCAACTTAGGAAACAATTTGTAACAATATAATTGAGTGAGTGTACAAGTGAACATACACCAACTGTTACGTATACTTTGGTCAACTGCACCTTAAAAAAAGGATTCCACAGATGACTATTGATCATAGCAATGCCCAATTAGAAACTAATAGGTAGTTTGGTTGGGTACAGGTTATTGAAGGCCTCCAAAACTGTTTCACGAGCTATTCAACTACCACTTTATTAGAATCATCCTACATATATATGTGTAAACTCTATAAACATAGGGTAATAGATTGTAGAATTTCACCGAACGTTTTACTGATATGTAATTATCGATATAGTGTTTAGACACTGCATGAATCTTACTACTAACAGTCTGTAAAGTTTTCATGCACAGTTAAACCGGGGAGCAAAAGTTAGTTGGCAATGTACGCAAAGACCTGATGTACAATATTGGACCTTCACAGTAGAGGCAACTATATGTCCCAGAAAGACAAAGGGGGAACTTGGCAATTAGTTTTATCGTAATACTGAGATATACCCAAAAAAGTTTCTTCAAGAAGGCTATATCTCTAGGTTCGACATGCAGCTGAATGACAATGGTGTAACGCAGTCGAAATAATTGTTCTCTATTTTACCTCCTATTAGTGCGGCGATACTTAAATAAATATTTTCTTTTAGGAAATGGGCACAACTGGTGGCAGCATTTACTCAAACATGGTGACTACAATGTATAAGCAATAGACACCTTGTATAATTCTAAATAATTGAACTAAATACAAGGCAATATACCAATTATGTAATGTATTATGGCATCCTAAAAGCTGAACAAATCAAAATTGGCGGAAGAAGCAATATGATACCTGGTTTACAGCAGATTCAAGTATTTTCAAGTTGAAGATTTTTATACTTTTTTTTGGATAACCGTTAACCAATTTTGAGCAACCCCAAAGGCTGGCGGAGAGTGTATTGAAGAGTTGCCGTCTTTATTTGGTAGTAGAAAGGAACTTTTAGCTGCCTGTAGCTGTTTAATTGGCTCAGAATCCAATTGTAGGGAAGGGATAGACTGGAAGAAGCAATTTATTCCCCTGATTGGTGGCTAAAAGGGCAGGCACGTGATGGGCCCAATGAATGCAAACACTTCTCTTCCCCAAATTTTTGGTAGTAGCCAGATTGAATAGTCCAAATATGAAGGTTTGCTATTTCACTTTTAAGTCTGATAAGTATACCTTGGCGACAATGACCTCGTAATTTGGGTGTACAAACTGTGTGACTTACGTGAACAGATTAGTTTGGTTCAAAGTACTTCAAATCATAATTTACGTAACAAAAGTCAATGAAATTCCACTTATAGGTAACAAATTCAAATCATAATTGTCGTGAACAAAGTTAAAGAATATCGACTGATAGGAAACAAGTTCTTTGCAGGTTCATTACTAACCGGTAAGCATTTGCAGGAGACCTTGAAATAACGAACTAATAAAGGAACTTATTTGTTTGAAGTTGTTCTTTGGTTGAGGTACACGGTATATCGCCTAACAGAACGATCTACTTTATGATTATCGTTAAGTCCTATCGAAGATATCAATGAATGTAAAAGCTTGTAATGTTAAATTTATTGGATTGCAAGCAGTGCACCAGTGAAAAACTTTAGAGTCTAACTAAGCCAATAAGGCGAAACTTAGTAACTATAAGAGCTTGACCTGCCTTAAGTTCTTTTTCATGGGGGTTATGAAATACCACTTAACTTTGGTGGCTCTAATGAACTAACAATAGTGGCAACCTCAGGTGCAAATACAGGCAGAGCCTTTCGTATGGAAATTTCAAGCCCAAATACAGTCAAAGCATTTCGATATCAGTATCATTTACGTTAGTCATACATCCGACAATTTTAGCATTCAACCAATATTCAACAAGCTATATATAATACCATAATGATAATATTTACAATAACCATAAGTTTGTCATTCAGTTATATTTATTAGAACCATAGCTTGACAACTGCAACCTTCAAAAGTGCGAAAGGTAAAATAGAACTCAGGTTTTCTCCCAAATTATGACCACTTAGCAAGCTTCAGTAGTGGCGTACTATAGTTCAAGTCCAGCCAAAATCACACCATTCCAAAAGGTGACCTGTAGCAACCTCCCAACATACCTACCAGAAGATGTAAATATGAGTCAGTCGATGAAGAATGAGATCATTGAATCCCACCACCTACTTTGTATTGTCGAAACAAAACCAAATTCCAGCAGAGAGTTGGTTGTGGTGGTACCACTATAGATTTTACATTTCAACCACCAACTACTACTCAGGACAAGCCCATAGCTTAGCAAATATTCCACAGCTGTGCTGCTGTGCCGACAGCCAATGGAACATCTGTAACATTACATTTCCTATTAAATGCAATAGGTGTTCCCTCAAAAGAAAGTTTAAAAGCAACTCCAACTAATAGCACAAGTCAATTAAAGGCAGTGCAGTGTACTGGTATAGCAAAGTTGTCTCTACTATTCGTGTTGGTAATGGAGTAATTGTCATTGAAGGTGAAGATGCTCCCACAAAAAGGCCACAATTTACCATTCAGTACTGTAACTGGTAATTATTCATGGGCGCCACAAAGCTGGTAACGTAATCTTAAACATTTGGTCAATCCAAAATTACAGCGAATACATCCCTAAGTGATAGGGACTGGTCCATTTGTGGGCAAATTCAGCAGCTTCATGATGGTTCCCCAAAAAATCCATAAGCTCCCATGTAATGTAATGTCTAGTTGTCTATATTTACCTTAAATGGCCTTCTCGGATGGAAGCAAACAACCACTTCAGATCTAGTAGGGGTAAATTTGTTTTCTAGGCACACAAAAACCCACCCAAAAAGAACAAAAACACACCGATTCGCCCTGCACCCCGAAACTGTTCAAATTTTCACGCCCTTAAATCTTTCGACACATAAGAATGGAGGTGTAATTATGTATGTAATGCAGAGCAACCAAGCACAAGTTAGTGACACACCTGTTACAGCGTTTCCACCGCAGTAACTACATCACCTGCCACACTGCTTCCGGAAGTTTCACCTTCAGCCTTTGATTGCTTGAGCTCTGTGTCGATTGGGCCATCTGATCGCAAAACCCTGCTTTGCTTAGCACTACCAATTATGGGAAGAAACGTTCCTTTTCGATGTATTCTAAGATTCGGACTGTTCGCTGACTACCATTAAAGCCTTTGGAAGTTGCCCTTCGAACTTGAATGTAGAATACTCAGTTGCACAACATCTGTTGGGCATGTTTAATGCACAACTGCTCACGCTGTCAACCACCAAGAATGTTTCAAAGCATTAAATATTAAGAAAGTTAACCATAAAAGTTCTTGTGTATAGGGCGGACAGGAGAAGACGGGCAGCCTACCCAATTAGAAGGCGACAGGGGAAACAGTTTGGCTGAAGATATTCGGAAGAGGCATCGAAATATAACGTAGGCTCAGCATTCGCACAAGGTCAACACACAAAACGCAGGAAGTCTTGAAGATACATCAATAAGCATATGACAGAAAGGGCAAAGTAGGTTATGCTGGCCTGAATGTAAACCTAAAGTCTTAAATAGCATAATGGCCATGTAAACGATGCTATAGAGGCCGGTCACGAATAATAATATCACTGTAAGAGGAGAGAATAGGGGGATTTCATTTTCTAAAGCTGTTAAGAAGGCTAGACTATCGATATGCCTGGCTATATATTAATTCCGAATGCGACGGAGTGAACATTTAATTGCAGGTAGTACATATTCAGGAATTTCATGTTTACAATTTTCATCTAGACACATGCATATGTATTTACACGGTTGCATATGGTGAATGCGGGTGATTTCCGTAAACCAATATACGGGCCTCAAATAACAGTTCTAGTCAAGCAGTATCAACCACTATAGGGAATATTTATGTAGCAAGAAGTAAAAACCAAAGTAAGACAGACCAATAACCTTAAAGCAAGTTATCTGGAATATGGTGTCAGCTGTTGCACCAAGCAGTTGTTGGGCTACAGTTCCAGAAATAACGGCATATTAGTCGAGCCACTCCCATCAGTTAGAGCCATAAAAAAATTGCACTTGTAATTACATGGTATTATTGGTTCAGTAAGCGGGGGTATATATATTGCAAGTTAGACTGCAAAATGGAATCACAAGGGTGTAGATTCACGACAGAGGTACTAATGCTGTATGCTTCTGGCACCTAGTGCATTCAAATTGGTGTCGATGCTGGGTACGCTTCCTCTGCTGGCAACCTGAGCATTCCAGCACACAGAAACTTTGCCGTCGATCTGCGATGGATATCTCAGCTTCAATGTAGGAAACAACCTGGGGAAAAGGAAAAGGAGGGGGGGGGGTGTTCAGTACCCACTGTTAATAGAGTCAACGATTTATTTAGACCGGTGTAGATAGACGGCGAACTAACCGGGTTTTGCACTTGAATTTCAGCGATGGAGATGATCGAACGGAGGGGCGGAGCCACAGCAAGACTGCCCAATGACCCCACAAGAACGTTTACCATCTGTCCAGAGAACGTATCTTTGTTGCCTTTTGCCCTGTATACATTCGATAACTGTTTTCATTATATGGCCAAATAACACCTTAGAAGCAACCTTTAAGACCGTGAAATTCCTACCAATTCAGAAGTTGTAGTAGCTGTGGATAATTGGAGTTGATGCATATTGTAGAATTAAATCGGTTTGCAATGTTAACCCAGTGTCAGGCAAACATTATCAGAAAAGTGTGCATCATAAGAAGTCAATGTACATGAAAAGCTGCAAGGGGTGTAAACCTCGGTACGGTGACACTGTTATGTTACGGACAAGAATCACTGGGAAGTCGTCACCCCTTTTTAATTTTGCTTCCAGTTCAGTGCCTTCAACATCGACAAAGTTGTCCCAGAGAGTGAACATAAAATGGTTTAACCTGAAATTGGGCAAGAGAGCAAGGGCCTTTACTTCCCATAAACCAGATGAATGTTAACAGTTCAGTAATTGTACTTACTAGTTATCCACAACAGTAACTTCACGACACCTAGTTTGGTTGCGACCTGCCCTTTTCAAAGGTCTCGAGCGGAGGACAACGCCTACAAAATCTGCAATGAGTAAAGCCGCATATGTAGTAATGCCAAATGTGTTAGTACTGCGTATATGCAGGTATCAAATGTACGTAGCGTAGGAAGACGGTAAAGGGTATACTGATTTCTGCCGCAGGAGAAGGAGTGATCTCCCTGATCATTATGAAAGGCGTGAGATTTAGCTTCATTAGGAGAGGCAATGCTTTCTCGATCGTGTCACTGCTATTAATATGCTCTAGTCTTGTTTCTTTGTTGATTACCCAGTAGAATTTATGTATCAATCTACTGTATTTAATCTGTGATTCTTTTACCCGCGCACTCGAGATGAGATAGGTAGTGAACAATGAGAATTCGGAGGTGTAATATACAAGATCATCCTCATACACAACTGCCCGAACTTGATCTTCCGGCGGGAATGCGAAACTTTTTCAGCCACCCAAAAGTTGGGGAAAAAGGGGAGGGGGGAGGGGAACAAATGCAAATGTAGCAGGGAATGGGTTGTTACTATGTAATCGAACATTACCTGCTCATCTTCTAGAATTAGATTTTGAAATTTGATTTTTTTTTCTTGTGACTTTGTCGATACATACTAATATCAACAATCTGTACCTTGCAAGTCCAATCTAGGTTTTCAAGTGTTATCTCCGCAATCTTCAATCTTAATGCCATCTTGCACGAGCACTGACTGGCAAAACAAATTCGGGCCGAATAGTGAAGGAGTCGCAAAAACCTGGAAGATTAGGCAATGCACCAAAAAAAGGTATTCATCCTAAAACCTATGCAGCAGAAGGTAAATAACGCGTAACTACCACGATTTAGTATTCCCTGGTAACATTGACACAACATATACTCCACTGTATATTAGCAATCTTAAAGACCGAATAATGTAGGGGTGGAAAATTCCCCCCCGCGAAAGTGTCAACAACACGGTTCCTCATCGGCTAAACATCGTTGAAGGCATTACATCAAACTGTTAGCTTGCGTTCGACAACCAACTCAATTAGGAGCCTCTATTTAACCTTGCATGTTAGACCTCTTAACACTACTATTAGCCTTCTTAACAATACTGTTAGCCGGGGAGTACAACCATATAGCAGTACCTACGTAGGGCTAATAAAATCAAACATCTATAGAACAAACACACCAATTATCTGTCTTTTTTGGGTAATATTTATAACTAGTTGTGAATGATTGTAGAAATGCAAGCCTAGAGGAACTAACAAATTTGGCAATCAGTAAGCATCGTGAATGATTGTAGAAATGCAAGCTTAGAAGAAACCAACTCAATTAGGGGCCTCTATTTAACCTTGCATGTTAGACGTCTTAACACTACTATTAGCCTTCTTAACAATAGTGTTACCCGGGGAGTACAACGATATAGCAGTACCTATGTAGGGCTAATAAAGTCAAACATCTCTAGAACTACGACACCAATTATCTGTCTTTTTTTTGGTAATTTTTATAAACAAATGTGAATGATTGTAGAAATGAAAGCTTAGAAGAACTAATAAATTTCCCAATCAGTAAGCCAAGGTTTCAAAGAAATATATATTACCAACTATTCATGTAGAAGAGTAATGTCTAAAAGAGAAGTTTACCAATGGACATTGTAGTAAAATCCAAAGAAGGTCATAGTAAGCCCTACCCCAGCTATTGATTGGGGCATTCACAGATTACAATTAAACCAAACACGAAAATTAAAACTGCAGTAGGAACCATTAAAACTACCTGCAACGTAATACATCAACCCCCACAGCCATATTAAACACAAAGCGATCAAGAGTGGGAAGCACCATACGGCAAAAAAAGAGTAAACTCAATTTCTCATAGACCACCACGACCTTGGCAATGCAAACGGAAGGCCGACCTCAGGCTTCCCAAAGGCGCATGACAACTTAGGGCCTTAGCAAGAGGGTTTGAAAGAAATCAGCACCCTTAAAGCTTGGCAGAAACACACCACATTTGGGGCCAAAGAGAATGGCTCCATCGCGGTAACAGCCAACGGGGAAAGGTAACCCTGACATCCAACCAACCTGGAGCTTGCGGCAGTAGAAGTAGCACACAACAATATTTACGTACATATAGTAGCTATAGCAGAACTTTTAAAACCCAAAGCAAGAGTACAACATAATATGCATACAGTACATCTATATAATGCATGGAGTACCAACACAAAAGTACAAGTTTTAACAGCTTTGAGTACAACCTAGAATAGCTGTGATGGTCCTCTCCGTGTTGGTTTATAATATAGAGTAATATATAATATGTATAAAATTATCTCTTTTAAATATAATATAATATAATATAATTAAATAAATATAACATACAATATAAAAACTAAACTAAATTAAGTTTTAAATTGGAGTATTATAGTAGTTTTACATTCAAGTTAGGGAGTCATACTTTTAAGATAGAATAGACCCTTCATAAAAGTCACACCCCTTTGGAAAAGCAATAACTTTTAAAAAAAGTTACAACCCTTTAAAAAAGTCACGATCCTTCGAAAAAATCACAATTCTTTGAAAAAGTCACAACTCGTTGAAAAAACCACAACCTTTAGAAAAAATCACAGTCCTTCGATGTGAAAAATTATCTGCTTCCAATATAATATAATATAATATAAATATAAAAAACATACTAAATTGATTTTTAAGTTGGGGGTATTATAATAATTTAACATTCAAGTTAGAGAGTTCAAACATTATTGAAAAATCAATTATATCAAGAAAATAATGTTATAATCTAAAATATAATTGAAGATAATTAGGACTTTTAGCAATATTACATTAATAAAAATTCTTGAGATAAAATTTATAATGCTAAGTTTTCTATATAGAAAAAGCATAATAACTTTAGAGTATTTATTAATTTTAATATTAAAATATATAAACTTATTACATCCTTTATGACTGTGCGAAGCGCGGAATAATTAACTAGTATAAATATATATCATATATAAAGATATATAAAAGAAAAATAATGTATCACCTCTCTTGGACCAAGAACCCTATTTATTTTTATCCTCCTTTTTTGACTTTTTTCTTTTAACTTCTCTCATTCAATCTGTTAAACAGTCAACAGTGCTTATAATAATTAAATGGACTACAAAAAATTAAGGCTACAACACTTCTAAAGATCAAATAAAAGAGTGGTTTGCATGATTCTTCCCATTAATTTACAATGAAAAATGGTAAGTCCTTATTATAGAAGTTGAAAGAGTTCTTCACCATTGAAGAATGGATTTAATTTTGCATTGTTGCATTGTTGAGAGGGTCATTTATTCATATTACATTGCCGAGAAGGTCATTCATTCATTTTACATATCCATTCATCTTGCATGACCGAGAGGGCCATTCATTCATCTTGTATTGTCGAAAGGATTATTTATTCATTTTGCATATTCATACATTTTGCATTGCCAAGAAGGCCATTGATATTGCATTCAAGGAATCATCTTCATTTGTCCTATCAATGGACATGTATTTATACCCAATTGATGGATCTTATTTGTCTTTTTAAAGGACTCACATCTTGCTTTAGAAATCAAAGAAGGTTGTTAACATGCATTGAAAGAGAATGATTATAGTATTGAAAGTGATGCCACTTTTTCTTTAATTTTGTCTCTACTAATAAATTTTGTGTTAATTTTTTCTTTTGAGAACACCCAAGAGGATGCATCCTTAATTAAATCACATGTGCGAACCAAGTCAACTAAGTTCCAACAATGTGGAACTTTTAAAAATAAGGAGCAACTTCCACCGAAGTCAAGAATGATCATATTGAAGGTCATATGTTTGGCCAAAATTGAGTTTATCAAGTTTCTTTGTTCACGATCTCTTGCATCGATTATATCCAAAGAAAGGGACAATTGTTGACACCAAATTTTGGCCCAGCACTTCAAAAAATTCTTAATTTTTGTGTTGATATTTTAAAATTATTTTTATGCAATTTTAAATTATTTTTGATAATTGCTTTTGTTTTTATAATGTTAAAATTTTAATTAGTTAAGTTTTAAATTTCAACACAGTGTAATGATTTATTTTTTCTTGTTTAGATATAATTATACGCATATGTCCAATTGACCCACAATTTAGACCCATAATATTTCTAACCCATTAGATTTTGACATGAAATGTGTATATATAATTAGAAGTGAATGAATAATCTTTAAATTAGAATTTAATAATTTTTAGATTTTTTTGGATTTCATTATTCATCTTTTTCTCTAACGAAGAGTTTGTCGAAGCTTCGACAGCTTCTCTCCTTCTTTCCCTCACCTCACCAAAAAATCCCCATACTCTTCTCCATCTAGCCACCACCAAGCGTCCACCAACAAAGACTCCAAAAACATATCCTTCAAACCCCCAAAATGTCTCCAGAAAACCACTGCTCCAACCTCTAAAAACAACTAAAGGAACCCACCAAAACAACCCCATTTTCTGGCCAACAACAGCACTCCAAATCGTGCAAAAACAACCCACAAACCAGCCCCAAAATTGTCCAAAATTCCACCACAAAACCTCAACAAAATAACCACTGGAAACCTCGCCAAAAGTACACCAAACGACCCCAAAACATAGCCACAAAACCAGACCAAAAGCACCACAAAACTGCACCAAAAATCAGCCCTTTTCCCGACCAAAATCAATCACAAAAACGACCACAAAACGTCACCAAAACCCCCATTTCCGACAGCCTGAAAATCACTGCGAAATACCACTGAAAACAAGCTCACAGCTCACGCTGAAACCCCCCAAGTCACCCCAACATTACCATTTTCAACACGAAACCACCTTTAAACCCACCAGAATCAACACCCAAATAGCAGCAAAAATCCCATGAAAATAAGCCCATTTCTGGCCCATGAAACAGCCCCCTAAATGACCCCAAATCGCGACCCCAGCTCGACCAACTCCAACTCCGGCAAACAACGATCAAAGCACCGCTGTTGCTCTCTTGTTCTCATCACGCGGTGAAATAATCAGATCTTGTTGAAAAATATTCTTCTCCGGTAATAATCTCTTCTCCTTTCTACATTAGGTAGGGTGTGGGTATGTGATTGCCATTTTTGAGAGTTCAGGTTTGTTGCTGCAACCTTCTTATGTAATTGTCACAGTTTAGTTTGTCATTGTTTGTTATGATTAAATCAGTAGTTAGTATGTTTATCTATTGATTATCTTCAACTTCCAGTAATTATCTTTTTTTTTTTAATGTTCCAATATCTGTTAAGTCCTTATTAGTTGGTTTATATTGATACTGTTGTTATGATCGTAAATTGTTAGTAAATATTTGTTTCTTATTAGTTGTTAAAAGCGGCCAATGAAAAATTTATTCGTCGGATTTTGAGGCCTTTTCATTAAATAAAATGAAATGATTTTAATTTATTCTTTATTTATTTATTATTGTGTGTATTATTGACTTTTGACAAATACTAGGACGTTCCTTATATCATTATTTATTTCATTGTTTGTGTATATTTTGTGATTACTATACTTATGATATATTATGTATCTTCTCCTCAATTTAAAAAAAATGAGTTCAGTCGGGACCCACAGTTGTGAATTCTGAAGGGTGTTAATACTTTTCCTTCGGAATAACTTGAAATCTTACCTGAAATTTTTTGGTTTGCCAACTATTTTGTAAATAATTAATTCGTTTCTTAATTATCCTTAAAATTAGGTGGTGACTCTAAATTAAATTATTTTTCTTTTAAATTATTTTATTTTATTATTTTTTTATGAGTTGCCACGACGATGCGCCTTCGGGACGTCAACACCTGTTATTATAATTTTTTTTAATATCCTTATATTTTAGCTTCTTTTTGACATGCATGAGTAAATTTCATGCTTCTTGTTTTCAACTGAATGCTTATTACATTGAGTCATTGATATGTTTTTATTTTATTAATGATCAAACACATATGTAGTCCCTTAAACTTGGCCTTAATTTTTATTTTGGCACTCTAATTCAACCTTGTTCCATTTTAACTCTTCAACTCCAATTTTCATATTTCATTTTGACACTTCTAACCAAAGAATCAATAAAATGGGGGAGAGTGTACGTCACATGCCATGCCATGACATGACATAAAAGCTAATTAAAAATACATATACTACTCCTCTAACTTGACTTTATTTTTTTATTTTGACACTTTATCTTGTCTTTGTTCTATTTTAATCTTTCAACTTTATTTTATGTAGCATTAATCTAGCAGCGTGGTTAGTAATTGTGTTTAAATGATACATTAAAAAAGAATTTGAAAGGTTAAAATAGAACAAAGGCAAGATAAAATGTCAAAATAAAAAATAAAATTAAGTTAGAGGGGTTGTGTAGGTATTTTTAATTGGCTTATGCTATGTTATGGCATGTGGAGTACACTGTCCCCCATTTTGTTGTTTCCTTGGATAAAAGTGTGAAAATGGTTCATGAAAATTGAAGTTGAAGGGTAAAAATAAAACAAGTTTGAGTTGGAGTGCAAAAATAAAAATTAGGGCAAATTTAAGGGGCTACATATGTGTTTGGCCTTTATAAATTAAAAATAACGATAATATCCTTTCGTTTTAAGGATGCATGTATGGATGTATTCATGTTCGTCTCTTTTTAAGCTTGCAATTGATAACTCATGTGATGTGATCATAAGAAAGATAATGTGACATGTTTCATATAGTACTTATTTATTTGTTTCTTATTTTTTTTCATTTTATGTTTTTATCTTTCTATTTATCTCTAATATTGTCACGAGTCTAAAATTGGATTGCAACTAAAGGAGAAAAGACTAAAATAGAACAACCATAATGTTAAGATTAAAATCCCAAAATCTGGAGTCATGAGTACAAGAGCTTCTGCATAGTAAGAGTAAATACAAGGCTGTCCGATAAAGAAATACAAAGTCTGGTACGAAATACAACTAGAAAAGTCTTAACAGAACAACGACGACTTGATGTCTAAGCCCCACCGATGTGATGTAGGAATGATAGTGTGACATGTCATAGCTTTATTCTTATATGAACCTATGTTTTAAGACTCATTGTTACAAATGAGAAGTGGATTAGGGTCATAAGGGACCTCTAGTACTTACTCGAGTTCAAAAACTTTCTTTAGATTGAGTTTCTAGTGTTAGATTATACAAGGGTCAACTTTAAATGATCACAACTCTTATAACACAGAATTAGGTAACACAAAGAATTAGGTGTCCCATGACCTACCAAATAAAACCTCTTTGAATTAGCTTTCCAATACAACTGATTTCACCTCATTTGAAGTTCGAAGTTAAAAGTTATGACCATTTTACTGGAGACTATCAGATGCAGAGTGTACCTATAAAACCTATTACGGGTCGTGGATTAAAATACGATTCGCCTGAAACTCATGGAAAAAATTCCTGAAAATTCATTTTTTGATCCCAAATTTTATGGACCAATCTACGAGACATAGAAACTTCTACGAGACGTAGATTGGGCTCATGGAATTGAACCAGAGATCCCAAAATTTGCCCAAAAGTTTACAGAAGGGTCCCTATGGGCCATAGGTGGGCCCGTAGATGACTTTGATAGATTTTTAAGACAGGTTATTTTGATCTTTTTTCACCTTTTCAAAGCCTACACCTGGCACTTTTACACCTTAATAAAGCCTTAAACATGTCAGGTCAACCTTTTTACGCTAAAATACTCTCTCTAACTTTGAGCAAGGTTTCAAAGGAGAAAAAAGCTAGAGTTTAAAGATAATCTTGCGAGTGTTTCCAAGTTGTTGCAAGACTCAAAATTTTCAGATATGTAAGGCTAACCAAAACATAATTTATGTTCTTCCATGTGCCTCATAACTCGAATTGATGGAGTTGTAAATGAATTGAGTCTCCCATGAATGTTTTCTTGGAGGCCTTTCATAAATCCTACTGTATTTCTCTATAATTTTGCATGAATTACTATTTTTATGAATTAAATACTTGAACTATATAATTTTATTTTTCTACATGAACCTTAGCATAAATTTTTTATATTTTTACATATTTCACTTAAATGGTATGCATGAGTATAATTTGAGCCTAAAAAGTCTATGGAACCCCAAAATACTTAAACTCTATTTTGTTTTTCCTGAATGGTATGAGTTAGAATGATGTATGATAAAGTCTCTATGAGTCAAGAGATGAACCTTAAAAGAATGTAACCAAAGAGTTGATGTTGATGTGATGAATTGAGTTGACAAATGTCCGATGATGGCCTAAGATCCTTTCCCAGTCAACCACATCACCAGTCCAATCTTAGAGTAACAAGACAAGTTCTATGTCCATACATAATACATGAATGGGTCAAAATAAGCTCACACACATGGCATCGCATACACAATCAAGTATAGACTCATAGATCATACTTCAAGCATCAACTTGCCTCTTCTTATCAGAACTAACATTGCCAAATTTTGATATGCAAGATTGTTATGGTAACAAATAATCCCAAAAATTTTTGGAGGTACCCAATTTTCAAAACATTTACAAAATATTTTGATAAGACTAGATGAATGAGTTAACCATAGGGTTGAAGTCTTATGAGCATGTTGAGTCTTAGGAGGAGTATTAAATACCAAATTGAGTAAGAGTAAGTCCAACTCAAACTCTATAACTACGTAGCCGACATAGGAGAGAATTGAACTGTAAAATTAGATATTTTCTATTATCCCAAAATGAGGACTTGATATTATTGATTTTGGATCCACTGACCCTAGTAGGGTATTGGATGGATGCAGCAGCGACATCGCTTCGTTATATCATCACCGACTTATAGATGATGGTTGTTTGTTAGAGTAAATTCCAAATAAGCCTTGATAGTACTCTAAGTGGATTAGGCTAGATGGTATATTGGTGGTCATTGTTTAAACTGCATTCTTACTTTAGACTCTTGACTTGCTGATTGAGTTTCCTTCTTCTTAAGTTGATGTTATTCTTCCTTTACATATTTCTTTCTGTCATTTTACATACTCATACATTTTATATACTGATGTTCATTTGGACTGCATCTTTTCATTAGGCAAAGACATGTACTAGCGGTCATCAACAGGCACCCTGTTGAGGACCTATTGGTGAGTCCTCTCTTGCTTTCGGAGGATATCATGTTTTGTTCCTTCTAGCTTTGAGTTTAGCCTTTTTATTTTATTTTGAGGTAGCCATGGGTCTGTCATTGAAATCACTATTTAAATGTTTTAGAGGCTTTATAAACTAGACTGTCGAGTTATGATTAGATGTTACTGTTGGCTACTTTATTTCACACTAGTCTTATCAGGTTATGGATAGATTGTTGGGCCTTTGGCCCTTTTATTATCACTTGTCATTTATTTTCTTTGAGTATTCTTATTCATTGATGTTTTCACTACTAGAATATGATTGAATGAATGTGATGAGACCTAGTGATTTCCTTGAGAACTAATAATAGTCTCTGAGTGTCGATCACGCCAAGGGTACCCTCCCGGGACATGACATATAGGAATGTAATGACCCTGAAGGTCATTTTTGATATTTTTAGCCAAATTATTATTTTTTCCCTTCTTAAAAGTTGCCTTGAGTCATTATTGGCTAATGCTAAAAGTTAGATTTTGAAAATATGGTGATAAGCTTGAGTTTTGCAAATAAAAGAGTTTTTAAAGGCTTAAGTTGAAAAATTTGAGTTTTCTGGCCGTTTTGAGTTTTAATTGTCAGATCATAATTTTATCAATTCCATTAGCTCGGAAATGCTAAATCTGGTGTAGGAGAACTTGCAGAACTTAATTTGGAGTTAAAATGAAGATTTTAGGTAAGAAGTTGCATTTTTAGTTGTTATCGGAGCCAAAGTTTGATTTCGGTCAACAGTCGGGGTTTAGAAGCTCAAATTGGAATTCTGAAAATTTCAATAGTTCCAGACGGTCAAACTAACACTAGAAATAATTTCGTTGCAATTTTTAGAGCTTTTGAGAATATTTTGAGTTTTTGAGTTCGAAACTAGTTTAAATGAGCTTTCTCAGGTTTTGGGCCAAAGAGGCCGTAATTGCGAATTTTGATATTTCCATTAAATCCGTAATGTTGAGTTTAGTAGGGAAGGACCTTTCTCTCAGTTCTCGAGGCTTTTGGGGGGTATTTTGATCTCTTCGGTAGTTTTTGGTATTGGAAAATGGGACTCACATTGGAATAAAATGACCTCCCATGAGAATTGTGACCATACCAATGAGTTCGGAATGTCATTTCCAATTAGATTTTATATATGAAGTGTATTTTTCCGACTCCAAATGAAGTCGGAGCATGAATTTAAGTTTGACTGATTGCTAAAAAATGTTGTAAGCGGGTGATGTGGCCCAATAGGATTCTGCCAAGTGGCAGAACTGTTCACAGACCCTTTAAATCTGTATATTGTTGCAGAACGTTTTCAGATTCCTCACATTTTTTCTCCAAACTTCAACCAACGTTTTCTCTCTCAATTTTAATTGAATTTGAGCGATTTAAGAGGCTAAATTATATATTTTTCGAAGGAGAACACAGTGGGAACTTCAAAATTTGATTTTGGAGCGTTGTTTGAGGTAAAATTCGTGATCTTGCTGCTGCATTGTTATTATTTTCAAAAACTTTCTCATGCGATTTCTACTTCATATTAGCTCCATTTTTGAAATGGTTTTCGCCACTGAATTTCTTATCACTTGGGGAATATTTTCATGTATAAATTTTCAGATTCTAATGGCATTTTCTGGCGATAAAATTTTTGGATCATTTTACACTTTTCACTCGAATAAATTGATTATAGTGTTGTTAGATTCGTTATATAATTATGATGCTATATTTGAATAAATTTTTGTGAATTGGAGTGTCATAGAAAGGAAAAAGCTTTAGAATTGACGTGATTCAAGACTTTATATAAGGCAAGTGGATTTCTAACCTATTGTTAAATATGTTGAACCTCGTATGCTCCAATGTGTATACAATTGAGTATTTTAGGGTAGAGATGGATTTATGTAGGCTTTAATTGAAATATTTTGAATTGGGATAATTATCCTATGGTGATATTTGACTTGTGAATTAATGATAAAGATTTATTATATGTGAAATAGTAATTATTTGTTAGTGATATCAAAGTGATACTTATTTTTAGATGTGAATGTTGTTAAGGTTGTGATGGTATTGAGATTGAGGATATTGCAATATTTATGGTATTGAGCTACCCATTCTTGATTTTGAGATGTATGATTCGTATGGGCATCTTGAACATTTTATTTCCATGAACATGATTATTGTGCATTTACTATGTGTTTGCTGGATCATCCAAGAAAAGAAATGCAAAGCTGAAGAGAAATGATTCCGGCTAGTGAAAAAAAAATAAAAAGCCGAAGGAAAATGGTTCGGCTATATATGAAATGAAAATTTTCGAAGGAAAATGGTTCCGACGGATACATGGTCCATGTGTGGCCTCTATGAGTTCCGACTGAGGCATGTTTATGATCAATGGATGTGTATCATAGGACAAACAGGCATCACTATTATTTGACATTGCATAGCATTATTTACATCTGACGACATTCATTTCATTCCATAATGCTCTGGCTTGTTATGGTTATATGAAATGATATTGAGATTGGTTATTTATTATATCATTTGACTTGTTTATATATTTACATGATTAGTTTTGGTATTGATTTAATGACACTTGATGAATTAGCGAGAACTTGATAAATTGCAGAATTTTTCCCTATGACTTGAAAGTGGGATAATGAGAAGTATACTATTATAGGCTTTGATCATAGAATTTTTGGATAGTGTAATTGTGAAGGTTATGGATTCTTTTATTGCAAAATAGTTGTGAGATTGTGACCCTTAGACGCCTAATGCTATGTGATGATTATATCTCATTCTAGTAATTTTCTACACACACACACACGCACTCACACACATATATATATATATTATGCTGGGACTTTTTTGAGTGTAGGCTTGTAGTCTGGCGTATATGATTGGGTGTTAAGGAGTTACTTGATTCTTCATTATTTTATTTTAAGTTAGTTCCATTTGCTGAGTACCCTGTTGTTTGGTGCTCACCCCTTGATACATTTTGTAGGATGCGATCCTGGTCCCTCTAGTTAGACTTTTCTTATTATAGGATCGAGCTTCCGGATTATTCTTAAAGTAGTTGCTTGTGTCTTCAGCAGAATTTCAAGGAATCCATTATTATGTTATGTTCTATTTTAGAACGAGATATTTGAGACATGTATTTTATTCAAGAATGTTGTATTTAGAGGCTTGTACATGTGACACCAACCCTTGGATAGTTGTAGTTTGGTATTCATATGATTAACTGTCGTATTAGTCTATTCATCTTCTGCAATTATTATTATGTTTGGATTAGTAAGTGTTAGGCTGACTCGCCTTGGTGGGTTAAGTGAGTGCCATCATGGTTGAATTTTGGATCGTGACAAGGAAAACTCAGCTGGACTGAAATCAACTTCGGTCTTTGTGCTCGATCTGTAGGGAGAAAATATAAAAGGCGTGATTGCACAAAAGTGTAACCAGTGGGTTCAACCAACTGGATAAAAGAATTGGATAAGGATGTAATAACTAAGAACTCATACACCTTACCACCTGCTTGTGGTCAAGGGTATCAAAGTATCTCAACCTTGCTACCTGCCTGTGGTTAAGGGGTATCACAATTTCTCAATCTTGTTTGTTACCTACCCCTGGTCAAGGAGTTTTAAAAGGTGTCTCATTTTCTGCCGAAGAAATTCAATATTCAGTGGTACCAATGTAACATGGAAATGAATGCATGCAAATGCCACAATTCAATGTAAACTACAATATAATAAAATAAACGATAATAAAATGTCATAGTACCAGAAAAAAATGCCAAATGTCACAATCGGAACCACAGTTCTCAATATGTCTCAAATTACCATACTTTCATCAATAGTCAATTATACCAATAATATCAGATTTTGCCAATCCTAAAGTATGCAACTAATTCCCAGAAAATATCTCGAATACCAACCGATAAACAATATTTCCCAAATGATTTCACAAGCCTCTTTTTACCACAACATCTATAAATATCTCAAATATCAAGGATTCATTTTAATTTTACCAACAAATTCACAATTCACTCCAAATTCCACTACAATCTATACCATATTTTTGTTGAAATACCATGCACCAATTTAATCACCATGAAATAATCCGATTCTTAAAATTATCACATAAACAAATCAATAACTCCAAATCAATCCCAAAAAAGTTAGCCAAATCTACCTCGATGCCAAAACTCAAACCAAGTTTTCAGATACTCGAAGTCTCGTTTATCAACAAACCAAAATCTAGAATAGATGATATGCATCAAAAGATGAATTTTGATACCCATATTGGTCGAATTGGATCTAGGGGTAGAATTATCAAACTTAGAGCTAAATTTGAGGTTCATGAATCTAGAAATAAGTTGAAAATTATAATTCTACACGAGAAAAGAAATTTATGGGTGAAAATCCCACTAAAAATGAGTTCGAATTGAAGGAGAATTCATCATATAACATTTTGAAACATAGACTTCAAAAAATCCAATTTTTAATGTTCAAAACTATGAAATTCAAGACAAAGTTAAGAGAAAAGTAATAGAAATTACCAAGTATGAGGATAGAAACACTTACCCAAAGATTTTTCATAAAAAAACTCTTTCAAAAATCGCCCAAAGAAGTTTAAGAATTTCAAAAATGGAGTATTCGTAACTTTAAACTTTTTCATGGCATTTGTACTTTGTACACTCGGAGCCCATCACTGACCATACATCCGTGAACGCGTAGTTCACTATCCAGAATAACTCCACGAATGCAGATGGGTATCCGTAAATGCTGAGCTCACCAATAATAGACCTCCGCAAACACGGAGCCCTATCTTGCAAACACGAAGGGTAAAATGGGCTACACTAAATTCAAAAAATCATCTATTTTTAAGAATTTGGAACGAACCCCCGAGGTTTATTTGGAACCCGATAGACACAAATCATATATGCAACCCTAATAGAAATGACATTTCGAACGCAATGAAAGCATAAAAATTTGAGTTTGAGGCTTCCTTGGCTCGAAACCAATAAAACTCAATAAAACTAGTTAAAACTCAAAATACCCAAAATGTCCTCAAAAACTCTAAAAATTACATGAGGCCATTTCTAGCGTAAGTTTCATTACTCGGAACCACTGAAACTGTCAAAAGTCCAAACCGAGCCTCCAAACTTAAAACTTTGACGAAAGTGAAACTTAGTTTTCAAATCATTTATGCAACTTACAACCTAAAATCCGCATACGAGCTATAAATTCTATTCTATCACTTCTCTTAGACCAAATTCAATGATCTAAAACTAATGAAATCGACGAATTTTTATTTAAACATCCAAAACTCCAAATGGTATAAAGACTCACATTTTTAACAACTTAGACTTTTAAAAAGGCTAAAACTTACATTTTTCACTTTTTAAACACAAGTTCTCAACTCCAACAACACAAATGATTCAAAACGGGTCCAAAACAACTTAGGAAAGGATAAAATAATAATTTTACAGATAAATTAAAAAATAACCGGCAAGATTGCTGCAATTATATAGAAAAATGAAGTGGAGGACGATCAAGGGTAAAAATATAAATTCATATTCATCAAAATCTATCTATCTCCAAAACTCCAAATGGTATAAAGACTCACATTTTTAACAACTTAGACTTTAAAAAGGCTAAAGCTTACATTTTTCACTTTTTAAACACAAGTTCTCAACTCCAACAACACAAATGATTCAAAATGGGCCCAAAACAACTTAGGAAAGGATAAAATAATCATTTTACAGATAAATTCAAAAATAACCAACAAGGTTGTTGCAATTATATAGAAAAATGAAGTGGAGGACGATCAAGGGTAAAAATATAAATTCATATTCATCAAAAATTCATCTATCTATCTATCTATCTATCTATCTATCTATCTATAGAGATAGATAGATAGATAGATAGATACATACATATATACATACATACATACATACATACATACATACATACATACATACATAGATAGATATATACATACATAGATAAATACATACATACATACATACATACATACATAGATACATAGATACATAGATACATAGATAGATAGATAGATAGATAGATAGATACATAGATAGATAGATAGATAGATAGATAGATAGATACATACATACATAGATAGATAGATAGATACATACATACATAGATAGATAGATACATACATACATACATAGATAGATAGATACATACATACATACATACATACACACACACACACACACACATATATAGAAGAGTCATGGAAGGACAACCATCTCTATAAAGAGTTGTGCAATACAAATTATACTATTCACTTAGCCTTATCTTATCTTCTTACTAACTGCCTCTAAACATGTGTAATACATGTGGACTTATTAATACTCTTTATATAATTTCAATTTTATTAAGTTCTTGTTTATAAATTTAAATGCTTAACTATTATCAACTCTATTCATATTTTGTGAACTCCATTTGTCATTAGAATCTTACTACATTTCTTACATGCACTATTTACAATCAAGTTAGCTTTCTCAATACAGATTCTTATGTGTTTAAACTATAAAAATCATCTTTTTAGTAATTTTATAACTCAAAAGTTTAGTTTTATCTTTTTGAAAAACGGTATGATATGATTCTATACTTTCTTCATTCTAAATACTTGTCACAATTTTTTTAGATTTGAATGATTTAAAATTTGACCAACACTTAAAAATATAGGTTTTCATTATATTGATATGAGAGAAAAAATTGTAATCAACATTACTTTCCGTATAGTTTTTAAAAATTTAAATTTTAACTTTAGAATATATATTAAATTAATTTGTTCAAATTTAACTTTAAAATTAATTAGATTGACTCTCGATGCAACGCCCGGTAAAAGCATCAAAACACCCCTAGAATAGAGATATGCACGTAATGCATCTTCTCATGCTCTATTTGCGAATCCAAGATCGGATATGCATTTAGTATGGAAAATTAAATAGGGAAATGGTCTCGTTCAAATTTTAGAGCCATCGGATCGAAAATAATTTTTTGATCCAAGACGAAAAATAGTGGTTGTATGCGTCCAAGGGGCGACGCGCTTGGGACGTGGACATGCCTTGTATCGTTTTAAATCTTCATTTTAATTTGAAGGATAATCCAGTCAATTTTCAACCCTCCTAAGTTCAATAAATGGATATAAGAGATCTTTTACATCAAACCAAGTCCAAAGAATTTCTACCCACTAAGTTTTAGTATGAGTTGATAGAAGAGTCAACTTCAAATAACTATATCTCCTAAAGTATAATGCATTAGGTGGCCCATAATATATCAAATCGAAGATATTTGAATTAGCTTTCTGACATCAAATTTCACCTTAATCAGAGTTCGGAATAGAAAACTATGACCATTTTAGTGAGAAAGTGCAGAGTTGTCTGAAGATCCACACCAGGAACGTGTCACGGACCCAATGCGGACCTTTTCAGGATGAGATAAATGACATTTTTAATTTTAGTTTGAAGGGTATTTTTATCCTAAAATTTTTGAAGGCCTATTTAAGGACCCAAAATGAACAAAAATGTTAGTTTTCATAATAAAAAACACTCTCCTTCACTCCTAAACGTAAACGCTTAAGAATCATCAAGAAAGTCATCAAGTTAGGATTAACTTTCAAGATTCATCCTCAAGATATGCTATTCATAATAAATTTCAACCTACCTAACCCGAATTTCTTCATCTATTCATGAATCTTTAATGGAATCTTAAATCATAACCTAGGGTTTCAGGAAAATGAGTTCAAGAATCTCAAGAAAGGATTTATTAATTTTTTTTCTTCAAGAATTAGGGTTCTTCATCAAGAACTCTAAAGATTCTAAATCAATAATTCAAAAATCAAAGAGAAGCTCTTCAAATAATGTCTTTCCAAGTTCGTTCACTTTAAAAGAACTACCAAAATCGAGGATTCTCCAAGAGAGTTAGTATTCATCAAATTTTGATGGTAATTTCAAATTTTTGGGTATGTAAGGATAACTAAAAGCATAAGTTTGTTCTCGCATGTGCCTCATAGTCTTAGAAGAGAGTTGAAGATTCTTGAGTCTACATGCATCTTGATTATTTTTTTTGAAAAATTATATTTCTTACATGTACTTTTATATATTGATGATCATCATAAACTTACTTTCTTGAATTGAATATTTTCATGAGATATTGCATAAATCCTATGTGTTAACTTTTACAAACATGTACGAAAGAAGATAAGGATTAAGTCTACAGCCTTGATTGAGAGAGTCGATTGTGATTGTGATATGAGAATGATGATGAATTGATAGAACTTGATAGCCCTTTGAGTCTCCATAAATGAATCTAATGATTTGTCTATTCGATTGTTTGCTAATGATTATTTCAAGAATTGAGCTATTGATTAAGATGTTGATTGATTAGATGATTAGAGTCTCTATGAGATTGATTGAAAGATTGTGCCTCCATGAGGCTAATTGAGATGACTGGATTGAAATAGTTTAACTGGATGGATTATTTTATGAGCATTGAGTCATAGGAGGAGTATCGAGCACCAAAAGAGTAATAGCTAAACCAACTCGCACTCATTGAACTACACAGCCGAGTGTAGGTAAGGGTTAGGACCATCACATCATATTATGTTGGTTTCCTCTGATTAAAAGTTCTTGAAATCAAATAGAGGACTTATAGATTTGCTGCCTCCATTCGAACTTGTCCTTATGGTTTCGATTTATTCTCTACTTGACAAGTATAGAATAGTTATGGCAATATTAGTGTGATTATTGTACAGTCACAAGCTCATAAGTGATTATTATCGGGTAAGAGAAACTGCTAGAAAGTTTCCAAACTGAGTAATCTGAGTCGAGATGAGATGAGATGTGATGAGATGTGATGAGATGAGTTGAGTTGAGTTTCTTTGAGATGAGTCCCTCTGAGATGAGTCTAATTTGATTGGTGAGTTGATTGGTTGATGGGTCACTTATTTACTTTTTATTCTTGCTTTAGATATATATTTGACATGTTGATTGTTATTATCCTTCATGTTGATTCTTATTTCTATATTATTCTACCTGTTTCGGTTTTATTCAGCTATTTTACATACTGTGTATTCCACGTACTGACGCCACTCTAGCTCTGCATCATTTCATGATGTAGATATAAGATTTAGAGATCGTCAACAGGTGCATTATTAAGGATTTGAGATGTTCAGTTGATTGGTGAGCCTCCCCTACTTTGGAGGATTCATTATATTTATTTCATCTTGCTTTAGAGTTAGACATTTATTAGCTTTATTTTGGTTGAGGTAGCCATGGGTCTGTCATTGGCACCACCTAACAATGATAGAGGCTTCATAGACTAGAGTCGAATGTTGATGTTAAGATTGATTGAGCTAGTTTCTTTCTACTAGCATTTTTATTTATAATATTATTTTTGAGACTAGATGGTAATGTTCTCATTTACTTTCTTACGTCTTTCGCTGATTAGTAGAATGTATGAATGAATGAATAAGATGAGGCCAAGTGGTTCGCTTGGGGATTAGCAATAGTCTTTGAGTGCCGGTTACATCTTGGGTACCCTCCCTGGGTGTGACAAACTTGGTATTAGAGCACAGAGTTCAAGTGTCCTAGAGAGTCTATGAAGTTGTGTCTAGTAGAGTCTTATTTATGGGTGTGTTGTGCACCACCTTTATAAGCAAGAGGCTATAGGACATTAGGAATTGTTACAACTTCTTTCATGGTCTAAATCGTACGATAGAGCTATTTTCTAAGAAACCTACGATGATTCCTGCATTGCTCTAAACCTTTCATCTATGCCTCATCTACGAAGTGATAGAGATAGTAATGTTCAAACTCTTCAGATGAGATCCCCTATGATAAAGTAATCAAAATGGTAGAGAGACTGGACAGGCTTGAGAGAAGTCGACTAGTGTGCTAAGTTGATTCACTAGAAAGAGTACACTATTACTCATATGAATCATGCATTTGAGTTAGCTCTAGATGTACCCAAACCTTCTTATTCAAAACTTGCTTCTAATGTTACCCATTAGAGAGAAACTTACGTCTCTAAAGAGTTTAATGTTATCACCTAAGAGTAAGATGTGAGGTCTTATACCACCCTGCATAAAGTTGTCATTCCAGAGCTAGAATGATAATGATAGAAGGAAAAGGATGAGAGAGTGAGAGTAATAGTTGATTGGGGTTTGTAATTAAAGATATATAACTATTAGGTAAGTAATGAGATGATGAGTCGATGGCCATAAGTTTGATGTGATAGAGCATCCTCAAATTAGAAGGAAGTTATGTTGATGTGTTATAGTATTCATACTATTGAGGGTGAAGTGTAGATATTGAATAGGGAAAAAGAGTGCTTTCAATGTGATAGATCTAAATTAGGCTTATGAATTTTAAGTGACAACACATGAGATTCATTGAGTTATGAGCCTTAGTCAGATAAGAAGATATGACTGAATATGTTAGTGGTATTGAGTTGTAAGGAAAGTGATGCTATGGGCTGAGTACAAGTGCCCCTTAGGTGAAACGACCCCAAAAAGTGCTTGAAAATGTGCCTCAAAAGTGCCAAAATCATAATTTCTATATATCTCAAAATCCATGTGTGATATCAAATATTCGACTTCATCTTCTTGTTTAAGGGGTCAAATTGAGTGGAAAGTAGGTCTAACCCCAATTTAAGAGCAACCATAGTAAAATTCAAAAATCTTAAAAAAGCGATTTCCAAAGAGTATCCGAGCCCTCGGTGCGATACACCAAGGGCGCGCTCCTATGTATTTTTGTTGTTAGTTTTTCTATCTCAGTCCAAAACTTTTGCATCTTGGGACTAAGTGTTCCCATGCGTGAAAATACCAATACTTAGCCATATTTCACCCTCATATCATCCAAGACATTTCCATAAACTCACTCAAACACTTAGCCTCATATTTCTCTCCAAATTCCAAGTCCCAAAACTCATCTGGATCTCAAGGTTTCTATTCAAGCTTCAAGTCTCTATCTTTAATCTTCATCAAGTTATTCTCCAAAGTCAATTTGTGTAGGTTTCTTTCATGGATTCCTTTCACCCATGATGCCCAAGCTTTCTTTTACCAAAAATTGCATGATTTAAAGTTGATTTACTCATGGGCCTTACCTATTATGAATTTCACTGCACACTGTGTTGGGGTTTCATGAAATTGTGACTATTTTAGCATATTTTGAGCTATGAATCTAAGATCTATTGTGAGATTTGATGAAGGATTTGGATGTATATTACTTGAAGGTGTTACCAAGTATCTATTAATGGTTTTACACTAAATTTTGTAGCATGATTACACTCTTGCATGGTTTTATACTAGCACTACACACCCACCAAGTGTTTGATAAAATATTCGATTATGATTTCTTGAGGAATTGGAGGTTTGATGCATGTCTTACGAGTTGAACGACTATATGATGATGAAAGAAATGTATGCATAAGATATTAACTCTATAGTGTTGGGAATTGACCAAGCCTCACATGGGAGGTTGTAATCCTGGGTAACCATATTGAGGGGTTTGTACCTCGATTTCCTCGCTCTAGAGATGGTAGGCCCGTGTAACCATATCGAGGGGTTTGTACCTTGATAAGCATGTTGAGGGAGGGGGGTTGTACCTTATCAACCATATTGGGGGGTTTGTACCTCATCAACCACATGAAGGGGTTTGTACCTTATGTGCCTCTCTAAAGAGATGGTAGGACTTGGATTTGCACTAATAATGGTCTCTCCTTACACATGTATATGTTCTATATAAGCATGATTTTACTTCAATTATTATTCATACATGCCATATTGCTATATACTTATTTGTTGCCTATGTTATACATTTTGTTTATGGTGCTTATCACATGTTGTATTGCATCCTATATACTTAATACATTCAAATATACTAATGCATACTCTATCCCTACATGATGTCACCATGTAGGAACTGGAGTCTCGCTTGAGTATCTTTTTTAACATGGCTAATACAGTTTCTCTCAAGCTTGTGGTGAGTCCTCCATTTCGGGGACGATTCTTATGATCTCATGCTATGTTCTAAGACTATCTTTGTTTCATGTATATGTTGACTCTAAGGGTGAGTCCGATTGCTTGTCTTAGCCCCTGCTCTTATCTATGTAGTAGAGATGTTGTTGGACATGTCATGCATAATTCTATAAGCTTTGAATCTCTCTTGACTCTTGATATTTATGATATGAAGGATGTCCATTAGCCCTGGTTATCCCTCTTCACTATCTTTTGTTATTATTTTATTACTTTTGCAACCAAAAATGTGTAATGATGTGCTAAGAGGCTTGCTTGGGGTCAATTCGGGTACCCCATGCACTTTATCACGTATAGGACCTAGGCTTAGATCGTGACAAATTTGGTATCAGAGCACTAGGTTGTTAATGGTCCTCAACATCTAACATACTGCATCGATTAGAGCCTTGTTCATGGTTGTGTTATGCACCACAACTATGAGCAAGAGGCTATGAGGCGTTTTGGAAATGTTTTCCTTCTTTATGTTCTAAGTGGTGCTATAGAGTTAAAGTAAGTTTTTCCTCCCTAACGATTGTTCTTTACTTTGCTAGATCATGCCTAACATAAGAGAAAGAAGAGCCCATACACCCAAGGAGCAATTAGCTCATGAGTAGCTTTGGGATGTTTTCACCTTGGTTGTACAAGTTATGGCTAATCAAGCCAATAAAGAGGACCAAGCCCCTTATGGTCTTACATTGACATATCGGGTGAGAGATTTCATAAGGATGGATCCCCCAAAATTCTATAGGTTAAAGGTGGATGAGGACCCTCAAGAGTTCGTTGGTGAAGTCTACAAGGTTTTAGCTATTATGGGTGTTAGATCTCGGAAGAGAAGGCGAAGTTGGCGGCTTACCAACTCAAGGGGGTGGCATAAATATGATTTGACCAATGGAAGGATGAGAAGGGGGTCAATAATGTAGTGCTTTGGGAAGAGTTCAAGGTGGCTTTTCTTAATCGGTTCTTCCCTCTTGATCTTAGGGAAGCCAAATTGGTGGAGTTTATGAATTTGAGACAATGGTCTTTGTGTATGCCCCCAAGTTCAATCAAGTCTTTAAATATACTCCCCACTTGGTTGCTGACCCAAGGTATAAAAAGAACAAGTTCATGATGGATGTATCCAATTTGGTGCGTGAGGAATGCTGGTCTATGTTAATTGGTCACATGGATTTGTCCCGTTTGATGACCTATGATGAATAAATGGAGCAGGAGAAGTCGATGAAGAGAAGGGGTCATGAAGCCAAGAGGGGCCATTTTGAGGGAAAATTCCTAAGTGGAAAGGATGGCCAATTCTATCAAAGGGCAAGGGTCTTCTCATGCATTTCATAAGAGGGTTCCTAATGATTTTCCAAGGGCCCAAGGTGTTAAGGGTGTGGTTCCTAATGGTGAATGTCCGAAATGTGGTAAGGGGTCATAATGGCCCGTGCTTGAGGGATACTAATGCTTGCTAAGGTTGTGGAGAAGTTGGGTGTAAGGTGTTGGATTTCCTTCAAAATCGTAACAAGGGTAAGGAGGTTCGTCCACAAGGTGCTAATACAGTTCCTTTGGGTAGAGGCGGTCAACAAGGTGGTGCCCCAAGGAACAATTGATTTTATGCTTTACATAGAAGGCAAGAGGTTGATGAGGTTCCCGATATCGTCACCGGTATGTTAAAAATCTTTAATTTTGATGTGTATGCATTGATTGATCCAGGTGCCACTCTTTCTTTTGTTACCCCCTTCATTGCCAAAAAGTTCCATGTTGAGCCTGAATTATTGTGTGAGTCATACGAGGTGTCTACTTCTAGTGGTGCATCTATTGTTGCTAGAATTGTCTATAGAAATTATCCTATTTGCATCTCGATAAAATATTGCCTTGTGATCTTGTTGAGTTGGATATGGTTGATTTTGATATCATTCTTGGAATGGATTGGTTGCATGCATACTATGCCTCTATTGATTGTAGAACTCGTAGGGTCAACTTCCAATTCCCAAATGAACCCGTTCTTGAGTGGGAGACTTATGATGTGGTGGTCAAGGGTAGGTTCATCTCTTGCATTAAAGCGTTTAAGTTTATCTTTAAGGGGTATCTTTGTCATCTTGTGAGGGTTAGGGGTATGAGTCCAAAAGTCCTTCCTATAGAGTCAGTTTTGGTTTTAAATAAGTTCCTTGATATCTTTCCAAATGATCTCTCGGTGTTCCTTCCGAGAGGGAAATAGATTTTAGTATGGACCTCCTTCTCGATACTCAACCCATTTCTATTTCCCCTTACTGTATGGCCCCGATGGAGTTAAAGGAGTTGAAGGAACAATTGAGGAATTTGTCAGAGAAGGGTTTCATTAGGCCTAGCCAATTACCTTGGGGTTCATCGGTGTTGTTTGTGAAGAAGAAAGATGGGTCTCTTAGAATGTGTATTGACTACTGACAACTTAATAGGGTCACCATAAAGAATAAATATCCTCTTCTAAGGATTAATGATTTGTTCGACCAATTACAAGGGTCTAGAAATTTCTCTGAGATTGATCTTCGGTCCAGGTATCATCAAGTAAAGGTGAGGGAGTGTGATATTCCTAAGACAACCTTCCAAACTAGTATTTGCATTATGAGTTTGTTGTGATGTATTTTGGGTTGGCCAATGCATCAACCATCTTCATAGATCTTATGAATAGGGTCTTCAAACCATACCTTGATTCATTTGTTGTATGGTATTCATTGATGATATTTTTGATCTATTCTCATAGTGAGGCGGAGTATATGGGTCATTTGAGGGTGGTGTTGCAAAGATTGAGAGAAGAGAAGTTATATGCCAAGTATGAAAAATATGAATTTTGGTTAAAAAGAGTTGCCTTTCTAGGTCATGTGGTGTCAGGGGATAGTACTAAGGTGGATCCTAAAAATAACAGTTGTGATTAGAAATTGGCCTAGACCATTAGCCTCATCGGATAATAGGAGCTTCTTGGGCTTAGCAAATTACTATAGGAGATTTGTGAATGGATTCTCTTCTATTACCTCTCCTATGACCAAGTTGACTCAAAAGAAAGACAAAATTGTATGGACCGAGGAGTGTGAAAAGCATTTCCAAACATTAAAAGATAAGCTTGTGTCCGCTCGTATATTGTCACTACCGAAAGAGCTAAAAGGATTTGTTGTGTATTGTGATACTTCGAGAGTTGGTTTGAATTATGTTCCAATACAAAATGGTAAGGTCATAGCCTATGCTTCTAGGCAACTCAAAGTGAATGAAAAGAACTATCCTACTCATAATCTTGAACTAGCTGTCGTGGTATTTGCATTAATGATTTGGTGTCATTATTTGTATGGGATGCATGTTGATGTGTTCACTGATCATATGAGTCTCCAGTATGTGTTCATTCAAAAATATCTCAACTTCAAGCAAAGAAGATGGTTATAACTTCTTAAGGATTATGATATGAGTGTGTATTATTACCCAGTAAGGCTAATGTGGTGCCTGATGCTTTGAGTAGGGTGTCTATGGGTAGCCTAACACTTGTGGATGATGGTGGCGAAAGGGTGGATAGAGAGGCCCATCAGTTGGCTAGATTAGGAGTTAGGTTGAAAGAGGTTGATATTGGTGGCATTGTGGTTCTTGATGGTTCAAAGTCTTCCTTGGTTGATGAGGTAAAAGAAAAGCAAGATCTTGATCCCTCCTTATTAGAATTGAAGGCCTTGGTTAAAGAGGGCAAAGTGGAGGTTTTCTCCCTAGGGGAGATAGTGCCCTTAGATACCGAGGTAGGTTGTGTGTACCTTGTGTCGATGAAAATATTCTTGATGAGGTTCATAACTCTTCCTATTCTATCCACCTCGATTCTACCAAGATGTATAGGTATTTGAGAGAAGTGTATTGGTGGGGAGGTATGAAGAAAGACATTGCCAAATTTATTTTTCGTTGTTATAGTTGCCAACAAGTCAAAGCCGAACATCAAAGCCCAGGTGGCCTAACCCAAGACATAGAGATTCCCACTTGGAAGTGGGATGAGATTAATATGGATTTTGTGGTTGGGTTACCTAAGACTTGAAAGGAATTTGATTCCATTTGGGTGGTAGTTGATAGGATGACCAAATCAACTCATTTTATACCGATTAAGACCACATATGGGGCTGAGGATTATGCTAAATTATACATTCTTGAGTTGGTAAGACTACATGGGGTGCCCTTGTCTATCATATCAGATTGTGGTGCTCAATTTACTTCACATTTTTGGAGTTCCTTTCAACGAGGCCTTGGTATAATAGTTAAACATAGTACTACCTTTCCACCTCAAACGGATGGCCAAGCCTAGAGAACTATCCAAACACTTGTGGATATGCTTAGGGCTTGGGTATTGGAGCTTAAGGTAGTTGGGATGATCATCTTCCATTGATTGAGTTTTCCTAGAACAATAGCTATCATTCTAGCATCAATATGGCTCCTTTTTAGGCTCTCTATCATAGACATTGTAGATCACCAATTGGGTGGTTTGAGGTTGGATAGGAGACGTTTTTGGGATCAAATATAGTTATGGGGGCTCTTTAGAAGATTAAGATGATTAGAGAAAGGTTGAAAATGGCCCAAAGTCATCAAAAGTCCTATGCCAATGTGAGGAGAAAGGGTCTTGAATTCTAAGTTGGTGATTGGGTTTATCTGATGGTGTCACCCATGAAGGGTGTGATTCATTTTGGTAAGAAGGGAAAGTAGATTCCAAGATATGTGGGTCCTTATAGGGTGATAAGGAGGATTGTCAAGGTAGCTTATGAGTTAGAATTGCCTAGTTAGATGGATTTGGTTCTCGGTCTTTCCTGTATCCATTTTGAGGAAATATGAGGAAGACCCTAATGCTATTGTGCCTCTTGATATTGTGGGTATTGATGAAGACAATTTTATCTATGAAGAGGTTCCAATTCATATTGTGGATAGACAAGTAAAGAGGTTGAGGAATAGAGATGTGGCTTCCTTTAAGGTCCTTTGGAGGAATCAACAAGTTGAAAGCGCTACATCATAGGCCAAAGTGGACATGCAAAAACGATATCCTTATCTATGTCACTCAATGAAAATAGATGGCGAGTGCCTTTCGAGCCTAAGGTACTAACTCTAAGTCCCCTATGTGATTTCAAGTCTAAGTTCAGCCCATGGCATTTGCATACATTCATGTTCAAATTGACAAGTTCATGTTGATTTTAAACTTATGTTGAGGTTTTTGAAATGATGTTCAAGTGCATTGTTTCATCCTTGTATGGGGTTAAATTATCATGTTTACGTATCTCATATATGTTTCTTTGACATTCGGGAATGAATGTTTCCAAGGGGAAGATATTGAAGCGACCCCAAAAAGTGCCCGAAAATGTACCTCAGAAGTGCCTGGAATTGTAATTTCCATATATCTCAAAATTCATGCATGATATTGAAAATCCAACTTCATATTCTTATTAAGGGGGTCAAGTAGAGTAAGAGATGGGCGTAAACCGGATTTAACAGAAACCATAGCAAAATTTGAAAATCACAAAAAATGCGATTTACAGAGAGCATCAGTGGCCCTAGTGCGTCGCACCAAGGGCGTGCTCTGTGTATTTTTGTTGTCAGTTTTTCTGTCTTAGTCTAAGACTTTTGGGTCTTGGGCCTAAGTGTTCCCATGCACGAAAATACCTATACTTAGCCATATTTCACCCTCGTATCATCCAAGACATTTTCCTCTAACTAGATTTAAGAGCAACCACAGCAAAATTCAAAAATAGCTAAAATATGATTTCCAGAGAGCATCCGTGCCCTAGCGCGATGCGCCAAGGGTGTGCTCTGTGTATTTTTGTTGTCAGTTTTTCTATCTCATTCTAAGACTTTTGGGTCTTGGCCCTAAGTGTTCCCATGCATGAAAATACCTATACTTAACCATATTTCACCCTCGTATCATCCAAGACATTTCCCTCCAAGCATTATTTAGCATTTCTCTCCAAATTCCAAGTCCAAAACCCATCCGATTCACAAGGTTCTCATTTAAGCTTCAAGTGTCCATCTCCAATCTTCATCAAATTATTCTCCAAAGTTAAGGTATGTGGGTTTCTTTCATAGGTTCCTTTCACCCATCATCCCTAAGCTTCCTTTTACCCAAAGTTGCATGATTTAAAGTTGATTTACTCATGAGTCTTATTTATTATGAATTTCACTGCACACTATATTAGGGTTTCATGAAATTGTGATTGTTTTAGCATGTTTTGAGCTATGAATATAAGATCTATTGTGCAATTTGATAAAGGATTTTGATATATATTGCTTGAGGGTGTTATCAAGTATCTATTGATGGCTTTACACTAAATTTTCTAGCATGATTACACTCTTGAATTGCATGGTTTTACACTAGCACTACATACCCACCAAGTATTTAATAACATATCCGATTATGGTTTCTTGAGGAATTGAAGGTCTGATGCATGCCTTATGAGTTGAATGACTATGTTATAGTGAAAGGATTATATGTATATGATATTATCTCTACAGTATTGGGAATTGACCAAGCCTCACTCAGGAGGTTGTAGGCTCGGGTAACCATGTTGTGGGGTTTGTACCTTGATCGCCCCGCTCGGGAGGTGGTAGACCTGTGCAACTATGTTGATGGGTTTGTACCTTGATAACCATATTGACGAGGGGGGGGGGGGGGGTGTTCCTCATCAACCATGTTGGGGGGATTGTACCTCATCAACCACATGAAAGGGTTTGTACCTCATACGGCTCTCCAAGGAGGTGGTAGGCCTTGGATTTGCACTAATAATGGTATCTCTTTACATATGTAAATGTTTTAAATAATTATGATTTCACTTCAAGCATCATTCATACATGCCATATTGCTATATACTTATTGTTGCCTATGTTTTGCATTTTGTTTATGGTGCTTATCACTTGTTGCATTGCATCCTACATACTTAGTACATTCAGACATACTAACGCATACTCTATGCCTATATGATGTCCCCATGTAGGAAACGGAGTCCTGCTTGAGCATCTTCCTCCATATGGCTAATACGATTTCTCTCAAGCTTGTTGGTGAGTCCTCCATTTCGAGGACGATGCTTATGATCTTATGCTATGTTCTAAAACTATCTTTCTTTTATATATATGACTATGAGGGTGAGCCTAGTTGCTTGTCTTAGCGCCTGCTCTTGTCTATATAGTAGAGGTGTTGTTGGACATGTCATGTATAATGCTATACGCTTTAACTCTCTCTTGACTCTTGATGTTTATAATATAAAAGATGTCCCTTAGCCCCGATTATCCCCATTTACTATCTTTTATTGTTATTTTATTGCTTCCTCAACCAACAATGTGTAATGATGTGCTAAAAGGTTGCTTGGGGTCCCTTCGGATTCCCCAAGTGCCATGTCACATATAGGCCCTATGCCTGGGTTGTGACATTAGGTAAGACGAGTGAAACAACGATAGCTCAATAGATAAGAAGAGACTTGAGATGTGCACCCATGATTGTGTAAATATGTGTGAAGCTCTAAGCTATGACCGCTATAAGAATATAGATTGTATATATGAGTTGTCAATGTAGAGTAGGCATCATAAGCATTCCTTTTCATCCTGAGCTACTAAGTTGATTGAGAGGTATGGATAGACGATGATTAGTTTTTCCTTTATAGTCTAATTCTAATACAAATGAGTTTAAGAGAGAACAAAAGTTGAGCATTAGCAAGCAAAAGAAGAGGTTAGATTGTAAGAGTTTTGAAAAGTGGTTATGTACACCATTAAGAGTAGCAAATATATAAAGAGATTTCCACAGAGACAAGAGGAAATTGAAAGTAGTATCTTTGAAGAGAGTCTTAATGGCTAATTTATTTATGCGACTGTAGAATGATAGAAGAGTTTAAGACACCTATTCTTGTGAGTAGTGATTCCTCGAATGAGTGACGGTATATCCTGATAGCCTAGTAGAAGAAATTGATTCACAAAACTTGAGAAATGATCATTGAGCTAAGGGGAAGATGGTGACATGATAGATTGAAGTAGATCTCGAGTGTTCGATGGTGATAGGTTATTTGGATGAGGCATTAATTTTTGGGATCTCATATATTCCTTATACTTCAGTGAAAATGATACTCTATTACCATCTGGTATATGACTGCCATGCCCATGGCCTAGTCCCATATACCACTTGTTGATTGTTATTGATGTTGAGTTGTGAGGATGAAAAACAATGAGTTCATTTATTAACTTTGATCTTATACCATGGATCTAAGAGTTTTTGGTCCTATGTTTAATGAGATGTGACCTGAGTTTTACACTATATATAGTTCTGTGAACTCAGAATGAGTCTTGATAGATAATGGAGATTGTACTTCATTATGAATGTCCTCAAATGAGATTTCTCGAGTGAGTTGTGCTAATGATCGTTTGTTCCAAGTTCTTTGAGTGATTCTGTCTTCCTATGTCTTGATATAAATGTCGATGATAGTAAAAGAATGATGGTTGATGGGAGAGAGTTAGAGTTCTTCATTTTGATGCTATCTTATGCATGCACTAACCTTCGACTTGTTATTCCATTGTTGATGGTAAATGTAGAGATGACGAGTCCCCCTTGGTCCAAATAGTGATGTTGATAGTGGCGGAGAATGAGGGTAGATGAATAGGAGTGAATATATCTTTATTGTGACATTGGCATTATACTTGTGTCATATAGGGGTAGAGACAGGGATGAGGAGAGAGATGAGACTTTATTACGTACAATAAATAGGTAAGAGAACTTTCCATCAATCTCGGATGGAGCCAAAGATTCACTATTTTTTGGCTTTGGGGTATGATGGAATAAAGCAAAATGGCTTTTTAAACTGTCTACGCTTCTTTCAATTGTGAAGTAGCTGTTAGTGAATGCAACTTTCGACGCTCATCATGGGTCATCTGAAAATAGTCGCGCTATGTTTTTAAACATAAGGGTCAGGCTGCATACATCCGACCCCCCCTTACCCTGCAATGGATGGGAGCCTTCGAGGCATTGGGGTAATGTTGTTGTTGTAAATAGGTAAGAGAAAGTTGGTGTGTATTTGAGTGGAAACTCATTGAATTGTGGAGGTAGAAGAGCTAAGTAGGCTTGAAAATTCTAAGATAGAGTTGAAGTAGTTAGAGTGATAGGCTTGAATGCATGGTTATTGTTATGTGAGTATTGACGATAGACTATCGAAGACTTCATAGTGGTGAAGTAGTGAATAGGACTAGTGATCTTTTAATGAAAACCCCCAGTGAAAGTATAGAGCTAAGTATTGAGGATTAGCTTCGTATGAATATGATCATCTTAAGGGTAGCACCTTGAGGCTCAAAAGTAGGCTTGAATGGAATAAGAGGATGTGGATAGGTAAAGAGTTGAATAGGTGCTATAAACATAAGTTGATAGAGTAGAGTGTCATAAAGAGGAGCACAATTGATATAAGGTGCTAAGCTTCATAATTGTACACAGAGTCTTATGTATCGATTGTCCCATTCTTAATTAGAGTTGATGTTTTTCTTCCTGAGTTCGTAGGACTGATTGTCGAAGTATTCAAATGGTTCAAATTGATTGAATTTTGACATTCCATTTGAGCTTGATGGTGAAAATGTCTAAAGGAGTATCTCTACTCTTGATCTGAATTGATTTGTCTATTCTAAGTGACTTGCAACTGTCTAGATTGGTTGATTGATTACTGAAAGGAGTCTTGGTCGTTATTCATGCCTAATGATAAGAATGTTGAAGGTAATGCCCTTACCCTTAACTAAATTAATTGTTTTTTCTTGAGTTGATTTTCTATTCTTGAGTTTGAATAGAGATTGTTGATAGTGATGAGGAGTCGAAAGATTGGTTGATAGATATGAATGTTGAGATAAGTTTTTAGTCTATTCCTGCCTTTATATCTACCTTTACTCATTATTCGAGGACAAATGATCCCAAGGGGGAGAAGTGCGCGTAATATGTCTTTCCATGCTCTATTTGCGAATCCAAGATAAGATATGCATTCAGCATGGAAAATTGAATGGGAAAATGGTCTCGTTCAAATTTTAGAGCCATCAGATCGAAAAATAACTTTTCAATTCAAGACGAAAAATTATAGTTGTGCACATCCAAGGTATGACGCACTTGGGATGGGGACATGCCTTATGTCTTTTTAAATTTTTGTTTTAATTTGAGGGGCATTCCAGTCAATTTTCAATCCCTCCTAAGTTCAACAAATGAATATAAGAGATCTTTTATATCAAGTCAAGTCCAAAGAATTTCTACCAACTAAGTTTTCGTATGAGCTGATAGAAGGGTCAAATTCAAATGATCATATCTCCTAAAGTATAATGAGTTGGGTGACCCATTATATATCAAGTCGAAGATATTTGAATTATCTTTTCAATGCATCCAGTTTTGCCTTAATCAGAGTTTGGACCCGAAAGTAATGACTATTTTCATAAAGGAGTGCAGAGCTGTCTGAAGGTCTGCGCTTGGAGCGCGTCGCGGATCCAACAGGGATCTTTTTTGGATAAGATAAATTATATTTTTTTATTTTTATTTTGAGGATACTTTTATTCTAAAATCTTTGGGGGTCTATTTAAGGTCCCAAAACGTATAAAAGATCAGTTTTCATAATAAAAAAACCTCTCCTTCACTCCTAAATATAATCGCTCAAGAATCATCAAAAAAGTCATCAAGTTAGGATTAGCTATCAAGATTCATCCTCAAGGTAAGTTATTCTTCATAAATTTTAATATACCCAACCCAAATTTCTTCATCTATTCATGAGTCTCTAATGGAATCTTAAAAATCATAACATAAGGTTTCAAGAAAATGAATTCAAGAATACCAAGAAAGAATTTATTGATTCTTCGTCTTCAAGAATTAGGGTTCTTCATCAAGAACTCCAAAGATTCTACATCAAGAATTTAAGAATCAAAGAGATGCTCTTCAAACAATGTCTTTCTAAGTTCTTTCACTTTAAAAGAAATAGCAAGATCGAGGATTCTCCAAGAAAGCTAGTATTCATCAAATTTCGATAGTAATATCAACTTTTCAAGTATGTAACGCTAAACTAAAAGCATGAGATTATTCTCTCATGTGCCCCAAAGATGGTTTTAGAAGAGAGTTGAAGGTTCTTGAGTCTACATGCATGAATCTTGATTATTTTTTTGAAAAATTATATTTCTTACATGTACTTTTATATGTTGATGATTAGAGGTGGGAAAATGGGTAAGTTATTTAGGCATTATCCAGATTTACACATTTTAAATGAGTTGGGTATCCAACCCATTTAAGATGGATAGAAAATGGGTAAAGCTCATATTTACCTATTTAAATATGGATAAAATATGGGTAAAGGCGACTCAATTCATAATGTAAATGAATTATTTATTGGAAGAAGTTGGGACAGGTGAGGGTAAGTAAAATTTTTTAGATTTTCTAAAAATTAAATTAACTTTTTATTGAGGGGGAAAAATTAATATTTAACATTTGGGGAAGGGACGTGGATCAATCGGTTTGGTTCGATTTTATACATTATTGGTTCAATTTATCAATTTTTATATATGCTAAAATAATAGAAAATAAATAAAATAATATGCCAAAATTTTTATTTTTCATTTGTCCCCCAACCCCCAGCCCCCGCCTCGTCTCGCCGGC
>JAOTQJ010138946.1:0-86845 GCA_025642045.1 Solanum sejunctum | reverse complement strand
ATATACATATATATATGACCCATACACAAAACATGGGAAGATACCCAAAAATTGGCTCCTGAAACAAAAGGGCACTGTAGCTAAAAAAAAGAAATCCTAGGCCAGAGGGTCTCGCACCTGTTTGTCGGTACATGTGGGCAGGAACGCATCCCCCCTAAGGAAGGGGTCAGTACGAGAGACATACCAAGTATGTAAAATAGGAAGTACACAATATGGATAGAACTTATAAGCCAAAGGAAATAGTAAAACGTACATAAATCAAACTTGTACCAAGTATCGAATGAAAAGTCATTTTAAAACTGATGAAAGTCATGCAGATCGGACGGGAATGATGGGTCCAAACATCCCACCATCCACAGCATCACACTAGAAGTTTAGCCCGAAAATCTCCATCGCACATCATGAACATAATCACATAGGCCAGGAAAGTCGCTGCTCCCGCATATCATATCATATCACCTCATATATCACATGAGGCACCAGTCACAGCATCACCGGATATCATATCATATCACATCATATATCACACAAACTCGACCACTGGGCAAAACCGAGTCCGCCATAGCCAACCAACTTCGGAAATTAATTTTAGTGAGATTTTCACCTACGGACTCATTTGTGTAAAGCATGATTTTATAGCTAATTTCCAAATTATAAATTTTTGAATTTTAGCCCTAATTTTGATCATTTTCCCCCTAAGCCTAATTCATGCCAATATGGGTATCAAAATTCACCTCTTGATGTGTAGTGTCTATTTTGAGATGATTGATCGATTTGGGTGTCAATTGGTGGTTTGAAGTCCTTGAAAGCTTGTTAGAGTGCGGTTTCAACTTCGAGGTAGGTTCGACTAACATTTTTGGGACTGGATTTAAGTGATAATTGCAATATATAGATTGAATTATGGGAAATTGGATTAATATGGTAGAATTGTGATGGAAATGTGATATCGATTATACTAAAATTTGAGTAATATGTGATTCTATTGATAAGTTGAGATGAAATATTGAGAATTGAGATATCTTCGATATTAATGTGATAATATGAGACTTTTGGTAGTATTGGAAGAGTTATGTGGTAAATTGATGATAATTGTGATACCATTGAGATATATGAATATGTTTTGGGACTTGAAGAGTCCGGTTTCACTGACATTCTGATTATTTGATGAGAATCTGACAAAATAAGATTTGTTGATAGCCCTGTGGCACTTGTTGATGCACTTGACATAGCCTTTGACATATTATGGCTATTATACTTACCATTATCATGTCATGTTGCATACATGTACTCGTATTGTGGCATTGGCATATATACATAGAATATTGCATTTGTACCACTGAGACACTGAGATATTGAGATAGTCTTATTACTTGACATCTGTTTATTGACACCAAAGTCCGCCGAGGCATACTATTATTAATATATATCTTGATATTTGTGATTTGGCATGTGTTGCATCTATTTTTCGTTGGCTCTAAGATAGTTGTATTACCCGATATCTCCTTCCCGACGCCAAAGTTCGTTGAGGTATCATCAATGCCAGAGTCAGTCGTGATACTGGAGACCTCTTCCACTAACACCAGAGTCTGCTAAGGTGTCATCAGTGCCAGCGACTGTCGAGACATTTGTCAAATTTGTATATGGTTTGATGAGACCCTCACAGGTTCTACCTGGTAGCAGCAGCTTGGTAGATGTATAAATCGGTACTAGAGTCTACTGTAATTCCACTTCATGCATCATCTTCATACATTATGTTTGCATTGCCTCATTAATTGCCATTTTTATATTGTTCTATTTATATATATGTTTATATTGTGCACTAACTCTTTCTTTGTAGGTGGTAGTATTCTTCATTACTGCATACTTATTTGGTTTTGCTTACCTAGTCAGTTATATCTACTAGGTATATTTTTGTGTACTCACCCCTACTTTATTTCCTCCCTGCAGATCGAGCGCAAGGACTCATACAACACAGTTGATTCACTCTAGCAAAGCTTATTCCATCCATTTAGATCTTAGCGATAAGACTCAAACTTTGAATCGCAATGGATCTTTGAGATTTCATTTATTGTTTCTTTCATTTCATGCTTGACTTTGGGAATTATCAAACATTGTTGTATTTTTCATTTTAAAATAGTTGTATCTACATTTTTGCAATACTTTAGATGCTCTTGTACCCATGATTCCAGGTTTGGGATTTCATTGTTATGTGTGGTTACTTTTGCTTTATTTTATCTTCTTTAGTCCCGATACATTTTTGGGTCATGATATTAATAATAATTCATACATAATTAGATCAATAATAATGAGAAATTATGAACCTCATAAATTTCATGGTTGACTTTTGTAGAAAAAGTTGAGAATTTATTAGGCTCCATGGATGAAACGAATGCATAAATGAACGCTCACATACCTAGAGTGAATTGCTTGAACAAATATAAGAAATTTATGCAGTAACTTGAAAAACCCTAAGTTGAACTTCAATGGTGTCATGTAGAAGAAGAAAACTTAGGATGTAATGACCCGACCTAGCGGCCTAGTCGTAACACGACAAATGAGATACCGGAAGGTACCTCACCCAAGCCATCTCTAGAATCTTATGCATTCACAGGCAATAAGTAAAGCTTTTGTGGAAGAAAATAAGGGAAAAGAGTCCAAGGGTTAATTTTGACAATAAAGAAACATTAAAAAGCAATGGAATAATTACAATCAATGTGTCTGGCCATATGCATACCAACTACATCATAAATGGATGGGACCAATATCAGTCAATCTCCATCAAATAGAAAAGAATTCAAAATAAGGGAACATACAAAGTAAAAGCCTCAGAAGGGCTACAAATACATTATCTTAAACAAACTAAAGATACAAGATAGAAGAGAAAGTAGAGGAGTCCAGAACTAAAGACTCACTATAATAAAGATACTAGTCTTGGATGCCACAAACTAGTCTCAAGCTGGTGGAGGAGTGCCTATCCTTACATGATTAAATCATGTAGGAAAAATATGCATTATTATATTTGAATGTACTATGTATATGAGGTGTGATGCATGCATGAAATTGTATTGTCATCATTTCTAATATAACATATAAAAATACATATAGAGAAAATGATACATAAGCAAGCTTAAACATGCACAAGGAATAAGGCTCAAGATCAATATGAGATAATGCATAGGAAGGCACATATGATGAAAGCATAACATGATATCATAAGCTTGTAGGAATAGACCATAACTGACAATAAGACCATGTGTGCTACTACATGGAATGCAATGAACTACTTTCATTGGGAAAAGGCCATTGAACTTATTCCATTTAAAAAAGAGGAATCTACTTGCCAAGGTAGATGTCCAAAATATAGTAACTTTGTAATTGCATCCTTCATAACATTTGGGCCTACGCGGATCTACTGGTTTAGCCTATAAGTCTTATATGGTGACACATAGTTAGGGACATTGAGATTTACCTTCAAGGGATCATGTCTCAACTAACAAAATGAGTCCCAATCTCTAGTCCTCTCGGTGCTAAATCATCTCGCAAAAACCTTAGAAAATACTCTTAGGATCAGAAGTAGCAATCATAGGATTAGTTCGAACTTAAGAATCTTTCTTAAATATCTTATAGGAAAATTAACATCATACATATATCTTTGGTAAACTTGACTTTGAAGCTCTTTATTAATTCCTTAATCATAATTATAAATCATAGGAAGCGCTCATTGGAAAGAAGGTGAGCTTAGCTTTCAGCATGAAACAATCATAAAAGCACACAAGTCATAGGAAATTTTTGTAGAAAGGAACATAGAAATCACCCAACCTTGATAATATAAAAAATCATCATGGAGTCAACATCATATTTCAAATATGCACATATTTATTTACAAAATAGTTATTAAACTTCATGAGTATCATATAATAACATAAAGGGCATGAAATCATCATAAGCATGCACATTAACTTGAGGAACTTAAAGAAAAGGTAAATACTTAATTAGAAACTTTATGGGTTGAAGGATACCCATAATCTTATCAGGGAAGTACGTAGTCCCTTAGTTGAACATACACACTTGGAGAACTAAGGACAAACAGAATTGAAGCCTTTCAGGAAGAAACCCTGGAAGCCTTAACCTTGTCCTTGAGAGCCTTTTGACTTAGAAGTTTTGCATTTGAAAGAATGAAAGAATGAGGGGTATTTCTAAGGCTTAAACACTAATATAGGTCCCCTTTATTGTCCCCAAAATAACATAGTATGTGATTAGAAAGGATGGAAATGACAAAATTTCCCCTTATTTAAACTACCAAAATTGACCTACGAGACTCTGATTATGGGTTGGAAGTTATTCCTTGGGCTGTAAGTCCCTTCGTTTGATGACACATATAAAAATCCTAAAAACTAACTTTGCTAAATTGAAAACTACAAAGCAGCATACGAGCCGTGAATCATCTTACGGACTATGGTTAGACTAGTAGAGTCCTTCCACACTTAACCATTTTCCTCATCTCCTTGGCCTTACGCAAGAAATGTTTTTCCATGGGCTATAACCCATTCTACGGGTTTTCTGATAACTCGTAAGTTACTTTCCTAAAAACTCAAAATTGCCTTCATGTCTGGGGTCCTACTCATGAAACCATCTACGGGTCGTAAGATGTCCTATGGGTTGTCACTTGGTCTATAGGTTACCCCACACTTCGAAACTTTTCCCCTTCTTGAAGTTCTATGTTTAAGGACCAAACTTACGAGCTGTAAGTTGTCCCATAAACCTGATTCTAGGTTATATTTAGGCCAACTTTTCTGTACTTAGGGATATTAAAATAGGGGCCATTACATAGGAGAACTTCGTGATTTGAGAGATTGTATGGGTGATATAGATGAGAAAAAATGATTGTGGGTAGGTTTATGGGAGCAAAAATAATGTAGTTAAGGAGTTAGGAGGATAGGAAATGACTAAAAAAGTCCCTAACTAAAGTTTACCAGACAAGGAGTATGGACCATATCTAAGGGTCGTAGACCCTTCTATGACTCATTGAATTCCATCACAAAAAGTATCCCAAAAATACCTCTCCAAATCTCGTCCACAACTCCATTCTACGGGCCTATCCTATCTTCTACGACCCATAGAACTCCCTCATAAATCTCTTCCAGACTTAAGTCAATTTTTCAATTTCCAAAGTCCAATCTACAAGCCTAGACTATGGTTCATACTTTCTTCTTGGGTCATCGGACCCTTGCATGACCCAAGCTAAGCCGTAGACGTTACATGATAGTCGGAATCCAAAGGACTCTAACTAAATCATCTTAGCATATCATTAAACACACATAAGGAAAGAAGCATCATTAATAATCTATAGTAAAGTAAAGGATAAGTCTCAACTCAATGTCACAATAGGAAGAATCACTTTTACTGCGAATAGAAAGACAACATGGATTCCATATCCAACATTCTCTACTGACTAACATAGGCAGGACTATAAGACATGTTCCTATCTCATGTTCAATGAAGAAAAGGAATATTCTCAATGTATCGACACAATCCAAAGGTAGAAAGAAATAGATCATGATAGGCTCACCCTCGAAACATGAGGACTCACCAAGCAATATTCCAATAGACATCAAAGCTAGCCAAAAGATTGTGATATAAGATAAACATCCTCCTCTACATTATAAGACAATGTATGCAAAGAAAATATATGTTAGTATGTTTGAATATACTAAGTATGTGAGCAATGCAATGAGTCATAAATCATGTTATGTAATTAATTAATATAAATATTGAAACAAAGGATAAGTTTATAGGATAAGTAACACATGAATATGACCAATGCATAAAGGAAATCATGATGAGAATGTAGGATCATAAAACATAAATTGTCAAATGAGGTATCACAAGAACCATACATATATAGGATAGCAAGCACAGCCAACAATAAGAACATGTGAGCTATTACATGGAATCCCAATTTCAATCCATGCAACGAAAAAAAGGGGAATCTACTTTCCAAGATAGACCCTACCTTGATAGGCATGTGTCATGCACATGTTCTATATGTGGATCCACTAATTAGGCCTATAAGGAAAAACTAGAAAGGCATGTAGCTTGGGGGGTTTGACACTAGGACTCCTTTGGGAGGATAACCTTATATCTTATAGATTGAACTCACCTCAAGCCTTCTTAATGCTAAGTCAGATCCTAAAATAGTAAATCATAAATCAATGTAACATAACATAACTTTTAAATCAATTAAATCATCATCGTAACTAGAATAGATCATTGAAATATTGGTGATTCAATCAATATGTGAGTTGTCCTTGTCACATCTAGAATCCATGATTAGGTGAGAAAATCCTTTCACCATCTTCTTTTTACTCTTGAAGGAACTTCCATAATTCATAATTTGCATGCTTTCTTAAACTTGGGTGAAGCACTTATATATTCATGATCATAGTACATAGGAAAACAAGGATAACTTGTTTGGATTCATCTCAAATCAACTTTAAAATATATAATTCAGTGAAATCATGCATAATCATATAAAATAAAATCAATTGAATTATAATTGAAGGAACCCATATTGAATTTCATGAATCCTAGATAACACGTAGGCAAATTTGGATGAAAATCATTGAAATCGTGTAAATAATAGCAATTCATACAAAATTAGATCAATAAACATAATAGAAAACATATTTCATGCAATTCAACGAGAAATTATCAAAACCCATAAATTTCATAATTGAACTTGATAGAAAAAATGAAGAATTTATTGGGCTCTTACACGACCAAACCTAGGGCCTAGGTGTGACACGATGAATAAGAACCCAAAGGCCCCAAAAGATCCTCTTAAATCACAATTGCACATTATAGGTTTAAATGGTAAATGGCAAATCGATGATGATGAAATATGGAGAATGGGACTAAGGGACAACTTGTAACCATAAGCGGATGCATAAGTTAATTAGTTTAAAATATACCAAGTGTAGTAATAGTCTAGACACACATCTAAAATATGATAATAAACAGAGCCAAGAATACAAGTCTAGGCTCCTCAATACTAAGTCAAAATGAAAGTACATCAAATACCTAAATTACAAAAGCAAAGCTTGAAGATACGGGCTCTATTTCCAATGAATAGGAACTCACCATAGCTCAAAGTCTTCGCGAGCAATCTAGCCACGAGGAAGAGGATGAGGTAGATTACTTATCCCTACATGATTATAGTATATAGGCAAAAAATATGGTTAGTACTTTGTAATGTACTAAATATGTGGGTATGCAAAGCAATAAGTAAATATCATGACAAAGAATACTTAGCAAATATGAAAAACTCCAAGCTTAAACAATATATTCAGTTCCAAAGTAAAGCATAAAGTAATGCGATGAAAATGCATAAAGAAGCACATAAGCAAATAAGTGTGAAAATAAGACCATAACCAACAAAATCATATGAGCTATATATGGAATACAGATGTGAATACAAATGTTATACTCCACAATGACCAAAGAGTGAGTCAACTTGCCAGGGTATAACTCCATAAACGAAAATAATAGATGGATCCACTAGTCAGAAAGCCTAAAAAGGTATAATCAAAATACACTACGGTGGTACATAGTTAAGAGATTATAAGCTTTATGTAAGACCCCTTAGGTTGAGTCCCACTCCTAAATCATTCGGTTCTAAGTCAAAATCCCACAAAAACGAACAATGCTAATTAGCAATAATCAAAACTCAATTTAGTTTAGAAAGTCATAACTTGTAATATAAATCATATTAAAACTTGTACTTAGAATAGCTCTTAACAAAGATTCAAAATGAAACTGAATGCATCTTAAGTCACCCAATATCATTTAGTACTTGTATTTACTTATTCTTGTCCAAAATCATAAATTTATATTATGCCATGAAAGCCAAATATCCAAAATTCATAACTCATCTTCAATCACATTGGAGACTAGTTTGCTAACCTTGAAATCACAAGTTTTATATTCAAACAAAGTTATAATAATCATAGAAATATTTTTGGATAAAATCATAATAACTCATTTGTGGATCTAAGACTTGAAAAATATAGGTTAGCTTAAATAATACAAATCTGAAATGCTTGAGTTAAATTATATAAAGCCTTGATAAATATTCATAAATAATCATAAAATATGTAAATAACCATAAATTAGGCAAATATCAATTAGTATGCAATTATACATAAATCAAAGATTGGAAATTCGTAATTCTAATTTTAGTTTGTTTTTTTCCAAGAGGACTTCTTGGTTGAAAGAAAACCAAGAATCAAACCCACATACCTTACTCGATTATCCTTCAAAAGATGAGGAGACTTGGTGGAGATCTTGAAGAATACTTTGCCTAAGTGTTGAGAGAGTTTTGGGAGAGCATCGTATATTAGGGGATTTTATTTCTTTGAAGAGTGATGTAGAGACTAAGTAGAAGGGGGTTATTTATACTTATTTTTGAGGAGGGTTATAAGGGTCATTTAATCACTAAAAAGTAATCAAAAACGTGTGGGGGAGAGGGCATAAAATCAGGTGGTGCAAAGGAGTTTTTTGACTCACTTTTAAAAAGAAAAAGATGCCAAACACAAAGGAGTGGGCATGGGACCTAGGTATGATAGCATTATCCTTTTTCATGGTGCAATTGCATGGTATGGTATGGCCTCAAGTCATGCTATGGGCATGCCAAAAGTTGCCCATGTAAGCCATGCAACAATGGCAAAACAATTACTCCCAAACAAGTCAATTACGCAACCTTACATATACCTTCATTTCGTATAATTCCAAATGCAAACCAAACTTCATTTTGTTTAGTCTTAACTTCACGTGACAATGCCCCCAAAATATTATACCAAGGATAAACCAACCCTCCTTCCAAGACTACCTCAACAATCATATAACTAAACCAAGTTAATTTCTAAGATAACCTTCATTTCAAATTTTACTTAACTTGATAGGAATTCACTTGAACATTATCTTTTCACGCAAGTATAGGCTTAAAAACACCTGGTACATTACAATATCTCCCCTCTTGGGATCATTCATCCCCTAATGAGACAAAAGTAGTTTGAATGAATAGGAATTGAAATCGTGTCTAAGAGCTTAACATGCCAAAATGCAAAATGGAGCTTATTTTCATGCAAACTTATACAAGTATCATAAGTAACATCAAAATAATTGTGCATGCTTAATAATTATAACAGTAACAAAATGGTACAGAATGAGGAATTCGGACTCGAGGAATAGAATTACCTAAACCTTAGGCTTGATTAGTTGGGAAAAGATGGGGTTATTTCTTCATCATGTTTGCTTCAGCTTCCCATGTAGTACTCTCAACATGCTAGTTCCTCCAAAGTACCTTGACAGATGCGACATCCTTATTTCTCAACCTCTTGACTTGTCTATCCAAAATTTGTACCGGTACTTATTCATAAGTCAAATTTTCTCCAACCTTCACAACATCCAATGAAACTATAGAACTTACATCACCAATGCACTTCCTTAACAGAGGTAGATGAAAAACAGGGTGAGCCAACTCTATCTCACTAGGCAACTCAAGATCATAAGCTACCTTTCTAACCCTTCTTAAAATTTTATAAGGACCCACAAGTCTTGGGCTCAACTTGACCTTTTTGCCAAAATGAATAACACCCTTAATAGGTGAAAATTTGGGATATACCCAATCTCCCACATCAAATTCAAGTTCTCTCCTCCTCATATCCAAATATGACTTTTGTCAGCTTTGAGCCATTTTCAATATATCTCTTATCATCCTCACTTTGTCCATAGCCTCCAAGACCAAATCTAGGCCTAATAATGCCATTTGACCAACCTCAAACCAGCCAACAAATAATATACATTGCCTACCATAAAAAGCTTCAAACGGAGCCATCTCGATACTAGAATGATAACTGTTATTATATGCAAACTCAATAGGAGGTAAGTGATCATCCCAGTTACCTTTAAATTCCAAGACACATTCTCTCAATATATCCTCTAATGTTTGAATGGTCCTTTCTGCTTGACCATCTGTTTGAGGATGAAATGCGGTACTCAGCTTAACTTTGGTACCCAAACTTCGTTGGAATGCCTTCCAAAAATGAGAAGTGAATTGAGGACCACGATTTGATATTATTGACAAAGAAACACCATGTAACTGGACTAAATCAGAAATATATAGCTTTGCATAATCTTCAATACTATACGAAGTCTTAAACGATAAGAAATAAGCTGATTTGGTTATACGATCCACAATCACCCAAGTTAAATTATATTATTTCCGAGTCTGAGGGAATCCAACAATGAAGTCCATATTGATTTACTCCCAGGAATTTCAATGTCTTGAGCTAGCCCATTGGGCATTTGATGCTCAGCTTTTACTTGTTAACAATTTAGACACTCGACTACAAACTTGGCTATGTCTTTTTTCATATTACCCCACCGATAGACTTCCTTCAAATATCGATACATTTTGGTGCAACCCAAATGAATGGAATAAGATGAATTATGAGCCTCTTGTAATTCTCAATCCATTTATATCTGATACACACAACTGGCCTTTGTATCTAATCACACCATCTCCCCCTTGTAAGAAAACTTCTACTTTCTTTTGTTCAACTAATTTCTTTAATTCAATCAAAGTAGGGTCAAGGTCTTGCTTTGACTTCACATCAACAATCAAAGAAGATTGAGACCGATCATGAACAAATATGCCACCATCATTAGTACCTTCCAACCTAACACCCAATCTAGCCAACTGATGGACTTCCTTTGCCAACTCTTTCTTTTCACCCTCAATATGACTTATACTACCTATGGCTATTCTACTCAAAGCATCGTCCACCACATTGGCCTTACCTAGATAGTAGTGGACACTCATATCAGTCTTTGAGAAATTCAAGCCATGTATGTTGCCTTAGATTCAAGTCACTTTGAGTGAACATATACTGCAAGCTCTTGTGATATGTAAATACATCCACGTGAACCCTATATATATAGTGATGCCAAATTTTTATAACAAACACTACTGCTGCCAATTCAAGGTCATGAGTTGGATAATTGCGCTCATGCAAATTCAACTGTCTAGTAGCATAAGCTATGACCTTACCATTTTGCATCAACAAGCAACCCAACCTAACCCTAGATGCATGACAATATACCACGAAACCATCAAAACCATCTAGAAGAGCCAAAATGGGAGCCGTAGTTAGTTTATCTTTCAATGTCTAGAAACTTTTTTCACATTCATCAAACCAGACAAACTTGGACTTTTTCTGGATCAATTTGGTCAAAGGGGATGCGATTGAAGAAAACCCTGCTACAAACCATAAGTAGTAACCTATCAAACCGAAAAAACTACTTATGTCAGACGAAATTAAGGGTCTAGGACAGTTTCACATTGCCTCAGTCTTCCTTGGGTCCACCATAATACCTTTGTCAGTCACCACATGGCCAAGGAAAGAACCTTTTTTCATCCAAAATTCACACTTTCTGAATTTGCCATCAATAAAGACCATAACAAAAATATCAAGGTAAGGTTTGAAGACCTGTTTCATAAGATCCCAAAAATATAGCCGGTGCATTTGTTAATCCAAAAAACATCACCAAAATTTCATAATGCCCATACCTTGTCCTAAAAGTTGTCTTAGGAATATCACTTTCCCTAAATCGTAACTGGTGATACCTAGAATGAAGGTCGATTCTAGAAAAATGTCTAGCTCGTGTAGTTTGTCAAATAAATCATCAATCCTTGGAAGTAAGTACTTATTATTAGTGACTTTGTTGAGTTGACGATAGTCAATGCACATTCAGAGTGACTCATCTTTCTTCCTTACAAACAGTATAGGATCACCCCATGGAGATTTACTAGGCCTAATAAATCCTTTCTCTAATAAATCTTTCAACTGATCCTTAAGTTCTTTCAACTACGATGGTGTCATCCTATAGGGTGGAATAGATATAGGTTTGGCATTGGGAAGGAGATCTATACCAAAATCAATTTTCTTTTGGTAGGAATACCAAGAAAATCTTCAGAAAACATATTAGGGAACTCATTAACTATAGAAATTGACTCAAGAGAGGGAATCTTAGAAGACACATCTCGGACCCTAACCATATGTTAGATACACCCATTATATATCATCTTACGAGCTTTAAGATATGAAATAAACCTACCCTTTACCACAGAATCTTGCCATTCCCACTCAAACAAGGGTTCATTAAGAATTTGGAATTTAACTTTATGGGTTCTACAAACTATGATGGCATAAGAGGCATATAATCAGTCCATACCAAGGATGACATCAAAATCTATCATAAATAATTTAATAAGATTGTACGAAAGAGTCTTATGCATAATAGACACAGTTACATTTTTATAGACTCTTTTAGCAACTATTGACTCACCCATGGGAGTAGACACAAGACAAGGGTCATGCAAAATTTCAGGACTTAAATTGAACCTATTGGCAAGGAAAGGGGTCACAAAGAATTATTTGGCACCAGGATACAACAACACATAAACATCAAAATCAAACAATTTCAACATATCCATGACAACATTTGGTCGATCTTCCACCTCTTGCCTCCCATGTAGTGCATAGAACCTATTGTTGCAAGGACCACCACCTTGTGGCACAGTTTGTGACTATTGGTCTACCTACACATCTTTAGCCTGCAAGCAACTACCCTTACCCTTATTATGAGCCTTGGGGCAATTGGAAATTTTTTCCTAATTGGCCACATGCAAAAAAAAATCCCAACTCCCAATAGCACACATCACCATGGCTCTTACCATACTTTTTGCATGTTATTCAAGCTTAAGCAAGGCCACCACTTTGTTAACCCTTAGTATATTGAAACCGATCATTAGTATGCCTTTGCTTGAAGACATTAGAAGACTCTTGTTGTTGGAACCTTTGGTATTGATGACCTTAGTTACCATCACCACCCTTGTAACCTTGATACTCACTATCATACCTCGTCCCCTTACCATCATGTTTCCTTAACTTGTGAATCTTTTTTTCCTCAAGTTGCTCGGTATAAATCATAAGTTGAGAGAAATCCATGTCTTGGATTAGTAGGACAGTTTGGCATTTTTTGTTGATGAGGTTGGAGACTCCCAAAACAAACATATTCATCCTAGCCTTAGGACCAGATACTAGTATAAGAGCATATTTGGAGAATGTGTTGAATTTCAGTGATTACTTGCGAATGATCATTAACCCTTACCTCAAGTTCATAAACTCTTTCAGTTTGGCTTCACTTAGTTTAAGAGGGAAAGTGATCCAAGAACGTAGCCTTGAATTCATCCCAATCAATTGGACCACTAAGCACCCTTTCACCTTCCCACTGATCATACCAAATTTGGGCAAGGCTTTTAAGTTGGTATGCCACTAACTCTGCCTTCTCTTTCGATAACACACCCATAACTGAGAGAACCTTGTATACCTCAACAATGAACTCTATGGAAGCCTCATCAAAATTCTATTTCCATTAAATTCTGGCAGGTTCATACGGGTGAAATCTCTCACCCTTGTTGCCTGGGTGGGAGCTTGGGGTACTGGAGCTTGAGGTGGAGCTTGCATAGCCTGATTGGAAACCATTTGAGCCAATAATGAGATAACATTCCACAACTCAGCATGGGAAACATTACCCTTTTCTGGAGGTTAAGGAACCTCATATATGGGGATGTTTCTTCTTAGTGGCAGTTTCTAAAGTGCAACAAACAAGTCATCAGAAGGAAGGATATCTTAAGTTACTATAAGGCATGATTTTCTTTAAACAAAGAAGTGAGACAACCCTAAACATCTCACAGACTCCTATTCATAGTTGTGGCATACTTCACTACTATGAATAAGACTTTACTAGGTGAGGTGTGTGAACTTCCAAGGATCATTTTAAAATCTTGTAGTCTGATACCAAGCTTGTCACGATCCAAACCTAGGTATTAGGTGTGACATGGCGAATGAGAACCTGAAGGCCCCCAAATAAGCCTCTTAAATAATAATTGCACATTATAGGTTTAAATGGTAAATGACAAATAAATAAAAATGAAATATGGGGAATGGGACTAAGGGATAACTTGTAACCATAAGCAGAAGCATAAGTTAAATAGTTTAAAACAAACCAAGTGTAGCAATAGTCCAGACGCATCTTTAAACAATGACAATAAATAGAGCCAAGAGTCTAGGCGCCTCAATACTAAGTCAAAATGAAAGTACATCAAATATCTGAATAACAAAGGAAAAGCTTGAATATAAGGGTTTTGTTCCCAATGAATGGGAACTCACCAAAGCTCAAAGTCTTCACGAGCAATCTAGCCACGCAGAGGAGGATGAGGTAGATCGCCTATCCAACATGATTATAGTATGTAGGCAAATGATGTGGTTATTACTTTGAAATGAACTAAGTATGCGGTTATGCAATACAATAAGTAAATATAATGACAAAGAATACTTACCAAATATGACAAACTCCAAGCTTAAATAATATATTCAGTTCCAAAGTAAAGCGTAAAGTAATGCCATGAAAATGCATAGAGAAGCACATAAGCAAATAAGTATTGGAATAAGACAATAACTGACAAAACCATATGATCTTTAACATGGAATACTGATTTTATACTCCATACAGGCTAAAGAGTGAGTCAACTTGCCAGGTTATAACTCCAGAAATAGAAATATTAGATGGATCCACTAGTTGGAAAGCCTAAATAATCATAATCAAAATATCCTATGGTGGCACGTAATTATGTGATTAAAAGCTTTATATAAGACCCCTTAGGTCCCCACTCCTAACTCATTCGGTGCTAAGTCAAAATCCTATAAAAATGGATAATGCATATTAGAAATAATCAAAACTTAATTTAGTTCGAAAATTCATAATGTGTAAAACAAATCATACTCAAACTTGTACTTAGAATAGCTCCTTAACAAAGATTCAAAATGAAACTGAATGAGTCTTGAGTCATCCAATATCATTTCATACTTGTATTTACTTATTCTTGTCCAAAATGATAAGTTGATATTATGCCATCAAAGCCAAATATCCAAAGTTCATAACTTAACTTAAATCACATTTGGGACTGGTTCAATAACCTTGAAATCACAAGTTTTATATTCAAAAAGAGTTACAATAATTATAGGAACATTTTAGGATAAAATCATAATAACTCATCTGTGGATCTAAGACTTGAAAATATAGGTTAACTTCAATAATGCAAATCTGAAATGCTTGAGTTAAATTTTGTAAAGCCTTGACAAATATTCATAAATAATTATAAAATATATGAATAACCATAAATTATGAAAATATTAATTAGTATGCAATTATACATAAATCAAATATTGAAAATTCATAATTCTAAATTTAGTTTTTTTTTCGGGATAGGACTTCTATGTTGAAAGGAAACCAAGAATCAAACCCACATACTTTTCTTGATTATCCTTGACAAGATGAAGAAACTTGGTAGAGATCTTGAAGAAAACTTATCCTAAGTGTTGAGAGAGTTTTGGGAGAGTGACGTGTATTAGGGGATTTTATTCCTTTGAAGGGTGATGTAGAGACAAAGCAGGAAGGGGTTATTTACACTGATTTTGGGGGGTTATAAGGGTTATTTAATCACTAAGAAATGGTCAAAAATGTGTGAGGGAGAGGGCATAAAATCAGGTGGTGCAAAGGGCCTTTTTGACTAACTTTTAAAAAAGAAAAAAAAAGCCAAACACAAGGGAGTGGGCATGGGACCTAGGTATGGCAGCATTATCCTTTCCGATGATGCTAACACATGGTATGGTATAGCCTCAAGTCGTGATAAGGGCATGCCAAATGCTGGCCATGCAAGCCATGTAACAATGCCAAAAGAATTACTGTCAAACAAGTCAAATACGCAACCTTACATATACTTTCATTTCGAATAATTCCAAACTCAAACCAAACTTCAGTTTTTAGTCTTAATTTCACATAACATTGCCACCAAAATATTATTCCAGGGATAAACCAACCAACCTTTCAATACCACCTCAATAATCGCATAACTAAACCAAGCTAATCAATAAGATAACTTTCATTTCAAATTTTACTTAACTCAATAGGAATTCACTAGAACATTATCTTTTTTCACTACCATGAATAAGACTCTACTAAATATGGTCTGTGGACTTCCAAAGATTATTTTAGAACCTTGTTCTTTGATACCAAGCTTGTCACGACCCAAACCTAGGGCCTAGGTGTGACATGGCGAATGAGAACCTGAAGGCCCCCAAACAAGTTTCTTAAATCATAATTGCACATTATAAGTTTAAATAGTTAATGGCAAATAGATGACAATGAAATATGTAGAATGGGACTAAGGTACAACTTGTAACCATAAGCGAAAGTATAAGTTAAATAGTTTAAAATATACTAAGTATACTAATAGTCCAGAGACACCTCTAAACAATGACAATAAGGCCAAGAATACAAGTCTAAGCTCCTCCATTTTAACTCAAAATGAAAGTACATCAAATATTTGAATAACAAAGGCAAAGCTTGAAGATAAGGGTTTTGTTCCTGATGAATGGGAACTCACCAAAGGTCAAAGTCTTCACCATCAATCTAGCCACGTGAAGGAGGATGAGGTAGATTGCCTGTCCCTACATGATTATTGGATGTAGGCAAAAATATGGTTAGTACTTTGGAATGTACTAATTATGTGGGTATGCAATGCAATAATTAAATATAATGACAAAAAATACTTACCCAATATGATAAACTCCAAGCTTAAACAATATATTCAGTTCCAAAGTAAAGCGTAAAGTAATGCCATAAAAATACATAGAGAAGCACATAAACAAACAAATGTGGGAAGAAACCATAACCCACAAAATTATATGAGCTATAATATGGAACACTGATGTTATACTCCACATAGACCAAAGAGTGAGTCAACTTTCCAGGATATAAATCGAGAAATGGAAATAAGGATCCACTAGTCAGAAAGCCTAAAAAGGCATAAAAAAAATATCCTATGGTGGCACGTAGTTATGAGATTACAATATTTATATAAGACCACTTAGGTCGAGTCCCACTCCTGACTCATTCGGTTGCTAAGTGAAAATCCCACGAAAATGGGTAATGCATATTAGAAATAATAAAAACTTAATTTAGTTCAGAAAGTCATAATTTGTAAAATAAATCATATTTAAACTTGTACTTAGAATAGCTCCTTAACAAAGATTCAAAATGAAACTAAATGGGTCTTAAGTCACGTAATACCATTTCATACTTTTATTTACTTATTCTTGCCCAAATCATAAGTTTATGTTATGCCATGAAAGCCAAATATCCAAAATTCTTAACTTAACTTAAATCACATTGGAAACTGGTTCAGTAACCTTAAATCACAAGTTTTATATTCAAAAAAAGTTATAATAATCATAGGAACATTTTAGGATAAAATTATAATAACTCATTTGTGGATCTAAGACTTAAAAATATAGGTTAGCTTAAATAATGCAAATCTGAAATGCTTGAGTTAAATTATATAAAGCCTTGATAAATATTCATAAATAATCATAAAATATATGAATAACCATAAATTAAGAAAATGTCAATTAGTATGCAATTATACATAAATCAAAGATTGAAAATTTGTAATTCTAAATTTAGTTTTTTTTCGAAGAGGACTTCTTGGTTGAAAGAAAACCAAGAATAAAATCCATATACCTTGCTTGATTATCCTTGAGAAGATGAAGAGACTTGGTGGAGATGTTAAAGAATACTTAGCCTAAGTGTTGAGAGAGTGCTGGGAGAGCAATGTATATTAGGGAATTTTGTTTCTTTGAAAAGTGATGTACAGACTAAGTAGAGGGGGATTATTTATACTGATTTTTTTTTTGGGGGGGGGGTTATAAGGGTCACTTAATCACTACAAATGTTTCATAACGTGTGGGGGAGATGACATAAAATAAGGTGGTACAAAGGGGCTTTTTGACTTACTTTTAAAAATAAAAAAAATGGCAAACACAAGGGAGTGGGCATTGGACCTAGGCATGACAGCATTATCCTTTCCCATGGTGCTATGGCATGGTATTGTATAGCCTTAAGTCATGCTAGGGGCATGCTAAAGTCTACCCATGCAAGCCATGCAACATTGGCTAAAGAATTACTTCTAGACAAGTCAATTGTGCAACCTAACATATACCTTCATTTCAAATAATTCCAAACGCAAACCAAACTTTATTTTTTTAGTCATAATTTCACATAACATTGCCCCTAAAATATTATACCAAGAATAAACTAACCATCCTTCCAACACCACCTAAACAATCACATAGCTAAACCAAGCTAATTACTAAGATAACTATCATTTCAAATTTTACTTAACTCTATAGGAATTCACTTGAACATTATATTTTCACACAAGTATAGGCTTAAAAATACCTGGTACATTACAGGCTCCATGGATAAAAGATACTCATGGATGAATGTCCACAAACTTGAGTAAGTTGCTTGGATAAAGAATTTTATTGTTAAACTTGAAACCTAGCTTGTAGTTTTAATAGAGTCTTGGAAGAGAAGGAACTAAGAAAAAACTTTGATTTTTGAGTGAGTGGGTGAGAATAAGGTGAAGTGTAATATGGGCTATTATTGGGATAGTTATGGGTCCAAAATGACGTAGTTTAGGGGTTAGGATGGTAAAACAAAGACCAATATACCCCTAATTATAAACTATTGAATAGTATTTATGAGACCTAACTACAGGTCATAGACCTTTCTACGACCCGTGGATATCTTTTCATGGGATCTTACTCAAAAATCATATTTGTAGAATCTCAACCATAAACTTGTTCTATAGAGGCATCCTATCTTCAACAGTTCATAGAATCCCTTCATAGAAACCTCCCATTCTTACCCAAATTTTTATCTCCTAGGATCCCATATACAAACCCACTTTACAGCTCGTGCAAATTTATATGGGTTATCCAACCCATCTCGTAGACTACCTTATTTTTACTAAAATTTTCCTAAGTGTTGGGTCATTTTATGAGCCCCAACTACAACCCTAAAATCCATCTATGGACCATCTTGTTGGTCCATAGAAAATGTCCTATAATTTGTAAATTTTCAAACCTCATCTACAACCACTGTTCACAGGTCTGGTTTTATTTATGACCCGTGATTCCCATTCGTAAATGATCCATTTTCTAAGAATATTTTCTAAGTCCATCTGCCATCACGAGACCCCAATTATGACTCATAAAGTGATCTATGAGCCATAAATGGTTCTCGTAGAACCTGCATAGTGCACTTCTTTTTGAATTTTCTCTTTGTTACTAACGTTTCAACCTAAGAGGTATTACAACCCTCCTCATAGGGTACCTCATTTTTTCAAAAATATCCAAGTATTAGGGCCTATTTATGGACCATTTCCATAACTTGTATTTCAACCCATAGCCTGCTTTGCTTGTTTGTCAATTAGACACTAAGACTAATCATTTTCCAAATTTCTGATGCCTCATCCATGACTATTGTCTATGAATCATGGATGGTATTACAATCCATCAACTTTATTTTGTAAAATGGTCAATTTTCCGAAAAACTTTCCTAGTTCCAGGTGCCATATATGTGACCTTATCTACGACTTGTAAAAAGGTCTATGAGATGTAGAAAGGGCCTATAAAACCTACAATTGTGCACTTTCCTGCATTTTTCTCTTTATTCTTACTTCCCAACTTATGAAAAATTGTAATATTTCTCCCTTGAGAACATTCATCCTTGAACGAGACATAAGCTAGCATGAGCAGAGTTATCGTGATCCGGCCTAGAGGCCTAGTCATCACATGACGAATGAGATCCCCAAAGGCACCTTACCCAAGTCATCCTAAGCATCATAAGTATTCATAGGCATAAAATGAAAAAAAATAGAAAAATTGGGGGAAAGGAGGCTAAGGGCCAGAACTTATAAATCATAAGAAAATAAAAAAAAACTAGACACCATCGTAGCATATGTCCAATAATACGTTTAACACAAACTTGGCAGGGGCTAAGAGATGTTTAAGCGCATACTCAAGTACATTCACAGCAAAAGGAATATACAACTGAAATTGAAATGTCCAAATACATCAAATCTAGAAAGAGAAACTAGGATGTTATCCCCGAACTAGAGAACCCACCAATTTCCGATGCGACACTCTAATACTAGCTGATGTGATGTCAAGAGACAACACTTTTGATGCTTAAAATATAGGATTTTATATGTTCTCAATTCAATATTTGTGGGTTTTATGTGCTTTTGTATTTAGATTTGTAGGATTACTAGTTGGCTATGATTTGGGGAAAATTTTTAGAAGTTGCTAGTTTTCATGATTTACAAGACCCTCTACATCGTGGAGCATTCTACGAGTCGTAAAGGATGTCTTGTGACAAATTCCATGGATAGATGATTTCTAAAGATCAACTCTACAAGACATCTTTACGAGTCATAGAGTATACTATGAGTCATATAGATATGTTTCGTGAGGATTTCTTGTTAGAACCCGTAAGTCCTTAATTGGTTCGATTTGGCAAAGTTTGGGACCAAATGTTAATTTTGTTCCAAGTTTAATCCTTAAGAATTAAATTATTGTGGGGTCATGTATGTGTTTAATTTTAATTGATCTATGTGGGGGGACTTGAGCCTATATATATACATGTGTAAGTCTATCTTGTAGAAGAGTGATTCTACACTTAGAAAAAATTAGAGAAAATTGAGATCAAGGCAAGCAAGCTCTCGACTTGCTAAAGTAAAAGATAAAAAAATTCTATTTTTTTGAGTTTTCGATTATTTGACGCTTCAAGCTTGGTATATTGGATCCCCTAAGTGGCGTAGAGGCATTAGTTGGTCAAGGAAACGCTTGGTTCGACATCTAGGAAGGTTTGGGTCTAGTAAGGAGTTTGAAAGTTATGTTAATTTCTAGCCTCATTTATGTTAGTTAAAGCATGTGGGTGTGTTAGGGGTGCGTTACAATGAAGACAAAACATGAAAAAAGGGTTGGTTGTTAGTTGAATTATGAATTTCAAATTTGGGGTTGGAATTGAGGACAAGTTGCATATGACAATATATGGATTTATAGTCATGTGTTTATGTTTGTTTGTCATGAAAATAGTCTTTATGGGGTGAAAGAAGTGTTAGGAAAACTATGTAAATGTATACATGAGGTCTAGCTCAAATTGGAGCCCCATGGGAAGTGTAATGTTATGTTTTAGCGTTCGGGGTTTGCGTTGGGCATCGGAGTGATGTATTATAGTTCTTGGAGTATATAGGAAGGCTTGAATATGGTAGATATTTGTTTGTATAAATGTTGCCCTATTTTTACCAATTATGTCGCAATAGCATTTTGTGGTGTTTTGATGTTGTGATGGTATTGGAGAAGGTTTATTGATGTTGTAGGTTGTTGTTGTTGCTGACTAATTATTTGAGCCGATTTGAATTCTCGGGGTAACGTATTTTAAGAGAAAATGCTACCGATATTTTTATAAGATTTGGAACTAGAGAGTTAGGATTTAAAACCAGATATGGTTGTTAATCATTTGCATTATCATAATTTGTGGAGATGTTGGACATCCGGAAGCATAAAGTTGATTGGTCTTGCATTAGAGTTAGTAGGAGAAAGGAATCGAGGTATGTAAAGATTTCTATCTCTTTGCATGAATTAGTTAAGTTGGGTCAACGTCTTATGTTTTGAAAATTCCTTTTCCTTCACAATTTGGGTCCAAATATATCTTATGTTCACTCCTTGGTACTTTTATAAAAATTGTATTTATATTTTGACTCTTGGGTATGTAGAGCCCGCAAGTTGTAAAAAAAGTTTGAAATGGTTGAGTATGTTGAAAGAATGTATTTGTTGGAGGGCACATTTATGCATCGATTTGAGCAATGTTGGCAAGTTTCATAAACGAATAACTTCTTGATTTCAAAAAAATGAACATTGGTCATATTACTAAGTTTTTTTGGAACTAGTTTTTATGCATGTGATTCTCACAACTCTATTGTGCCATTTTGGTTTCGCTCACCGGTTCTTGGGCCAGTTGATATCGTGCGTATGTATAGCTATATGTATGACTGTATATATATTCTGAATTAGGTTGGATACGGTGAGTCGGTCTGCCCATGGGCCGGCTTTGCTTAGTTTGGAGACATAAGGCGCTGGGCTTGGTATATGTTGGCATCATGACGTGTGGGTGCTTTGCCCCTTTACCCCGGCCCACATGAGTGTGTGTCCCCTCCGCCTCGGCTGACTTATATAACGAGCATGATGACCTTTACACATGATGATACGTGAGTGCCTGGCCACTTCGCCTCAGCTCACATATCCTATGACGTGAGTGTGTGGCCCCTTCGCCTCGGCTCACCTATGCTACAGTTGGGACTTGTGTTGGAGATTTCAAAGATTTGAAACTTCTTGTGTTATGCTGTGGTATGGTGCGAGTTTGGAGGTCGCCATCGTTCCCGTCCGATACGCATTATTTTGATGGTTTAAAAAAAGAGGAATATTTATTTATGTTTGTATACAGGTTTGAGTTATATTTTTCGTTGGAATTATTATTTCCATTCATATTTCGTACTTTCCGCTTTACATACTTGGTATGCATTTCGTACTGACCCCCTTCCTTTGGGGGTTGCGTTCATGCCCGCAGGTACAGACAAATAGGTTAGAAAGCTGTCCTCTTAGGATCTCCACCTACCATTAAAGTGCTCCCTTGTCTCAGGACCAGTCTATTGGTATATACATGTATCCTTATTTTTCGTACTTTGTATTTATGTACATTCGAGGGTACAACGAGGTCCTATCCCGTCTTACGATTCTGTTTGTATGTATAGGGGTCTATGGATACATGTGGGTATGGGAACTATGTTAGTGTGACTTCGTTTGTATGATACGTTCATTGGGCGGTTCTGCCGCAACGGTGACCTTGTCGGCCCGTATATATATGTATAGTGTTTGTTGTTGCTGGGTTGGCTGTTTGCAGGTGAGGCTAGTTAGTAAAATAGAGGAAACTCTGCCAAAATTTTGAGAAATTCCTTAGTTATTGTGAATGGAAATCCGATTTAGTGTTTGTCTGGGTGCCTAACCGACACTAATCACGGCCCCTGGGTTGGGTCGTGACATTTGTAGTGAGGGACAATTTGATGAAGTGGAGGCCTACGAACATACAATACGAGTCATGGATCCGTGTACGATTCGTAAAGTGAAGTCATAGAAGAGAAGTCCAAGATCCCTGGAGTAGATTACGAGACCCCAATTATAACTCATAGAAGACACTACGAGTCGTAAATAGTTTTCATGGAGTTTCTTGACTAGTTTTCCAATTTTATTAAGGACTTAACTATAATTACTATAAATAGTACTTTTAGGTTATTTTTCAGAGGGATCCACCAGATTCATTGTAATTAGGGTTAGAATATAATACTTAGAGAAAAGTGAGAGAATACACTTGTGAATCAATTTGATCTTCAATCTTGTGATTCTTAATCAATTTTGGATTTGCTTCATTCTTAATTCAATTGGATAAGTGTTTAATTATGTTTTCTTAATTCATAATTTCTTCATATACCCATAGCATGAGTAGCTAAATCCACAACTATCATGACCCAAGACTAGTGCCTAGATGTGACACGACGAATGAAAAACCCAAAAGAACCTTAAACTGGCCTCTTAGCATATCATTCACACATCCTTGGTCGCGGAAGCAAAATAAGAATCAACAAGAAATATAAATGAAAAGGAAACATGACTAAGGGAAATCTTCATATTCATAAAAGCATAAAAGCGCCAGGCTCATGGCATAAATATATCATAGCATCCAACAACACCTCTAAATTGGAATGGAGCAGGGGCTAAGATATTTAGCAGGCTCACCCTTATAATGATAAATATTCAACATACGAAGGAGTATTAACATAACATGAAATAAGTAGATATTTTCCTCGGAATTGAGGACTCAGCAAAACATTCTCCGTGAATTGACCTAGCCACGTGGAGGAGGAGGATCAAAAGGAGCTCTGATTCCTATATGGTGATATCATGTAGGCATAGAGTATGCATTAGTATGTTTGAATATACTTAGTATATGGGGTGTAATGCAACAAAAACATGAGCCAATGTGTTCAAAATGCATAATTATAAGCAATGGATATATAATCTCAATATGGAATGCATGATCAATGCTTGTAATAAAACATGCTTATAAAATATTCAATTTGCATAATATATAACACATGTGTAGGAAAAGACTTAACTGACATAGAACAAGCGAGCTACAACTTGGAATCCAAGGCATGTCGTCCCCTTGGTAAGGTGATCAAGGAATGTCATCCCCGTCAACATGGTGATTGAGGCATGTCAGCCACTCGGCAAGGTGTGGTCTACTTGCCGTGGAAACTATATAATAAATAATCCAAGATATGTCACCACCTCTTCAAGGTGTAGTATAGCTATATGGATCCACTAGTATAGCAAGGTTAATAATCATAATCCTGTGGTGGCACATAGTATAGAGACTAAAGACAATATATAATAATCCTTGAGCCGAACCCCCATCTTGACCCTCAATTGGTGTTAAGTCAAATCCCAGGGAATACTTGAAATAATCATAACATTAATAACTTGTAAGAGACATGATAACATGACATGAGTAGCTCTTAAACATGCTTGACCTCTACTAGTCATCCTAACTTGAACATGAGAGTAAGATCATAATCATAGATGAACCCCTGCTTTAACATGAATGGCCCACAAGAGGTAAAATCTTGAAATAGGGCTAAACTTGATACTTGCAATATCACAGATACTTCTCATGAAATCAATAAATGCTTGAAAGCCCTTAATTGTCATGAAGTCACTTGACTTGTAAATCATGTAATAGATCATCAGTAACTTGAGAATTCTTATCATGTCGTTTTGTCAAACACATGGTGGTTTCATGATACTTGTTCAAAATCATGCAATTCAAGAATGATATAGTATGACTAAACTCACTGCAAATCAACCCACCAACATGGTAGTAAAATCCTTATGTAGGGTACCTTGAAATCCATCACAAATGCTCATAATAATTCATAGATTCATACCTCAAAATATACATAGTCTCAATAGAAAAAATCAATTCATGAAATAAGCTAGAAATAGACATTTATGCATGATCAATCAATATTTTATAAAACCCCAACATCATTTATGTTCATGTTTCATATTCAAAGATACCCATAGGTAATACAACTTGAAAACATGCAATTTTCATAAAAAAAATAAGTTAGGCTCCATGGGTGAAAGGACCGATGGTTGAAGACCCACATACCTTAAACCTTGAATCTCTTGAAGAGAATTTAAAGTAGACTTAGAGCTTGGAATGAGACCTTGAGTTCTAAAACTGAGCTTGAAATCCTTAGATTTGAATGAGAGAATTAATAGAGTCTAATATAGTTTTAGAGATGTTTTTGTGAGGTATAGATTTGAAATATGGCTATGTATGGGTGGTTTCCCGTTTAAGTGGTCTTGGGGATATGATCCTAGTACCCTTAGACAGAATAAGAAAACCAAGAAAAATATTACACTGGTCCGAGCATGACGCAGATCAGATGTGGACTTCAAATATATAGTAGTGCACCCCAGGAGCATCGCGCCCTGGGCGCGGACAACCACTGGAAATCGTAAAATTAGCAAAGATTATTTTTCGCTAAGGGTCTTCTAAAATCTGGGTTATGCCCATTTTCCACTCAATTTTGCCCACTGATTGAGAATATAAAGTCGAATTTTCAAAATCATATATAGATTTTGACATATTTGGAAATTACAATTATGGTGCATTCCAAAGCACATGAGAGGTGTTTAATATCTCCCCCTTAGGAACATTCATCCTCAAATGTCAAAGAAACATGTGTAAGAGAAGTAAATATAAAGATTTCATCCCAACAAGAATGAAGCAAAGGCATTTAAACATCATTTTCAAATAGCCTGAATGTCAAAAATCACCTTAAACTAGTTACCATAAACATGAATGCATGTAAAACTACACAAGAGATGAAACATAAGACTTGAAATCATATAGGGGACTTACCTTCGGCTTGAGTAAAGTGGAAGAGATATGGGTATCGCTTTTTCATGTCTGCTTTGGCTTCCTATGTAGAACTTGACGGAAGCTATATCTTTGTTTCTTAACCACTTCACTTGTCTATCCAAATTGTCCCCTGGGACCTCCACATGGGTCAAATTATCAACCACAACACCAACAACCTCTAAGGGCACTATAGCACTTGGGTCACCCACACACTTCCTCAATGTAGACACATGGAAGACCGGATGAACCATGTTCATCTCAATAGGCAACTCCAACTCATATGCAACCTTAGCAACCCTCCTTACAACTCTATATGGTCCCACAAAACTTAGGCTCAATTTCTCTTTCTTGCCAAACTAGAACACACTCTTCATGGGTGAGATTTTCAAGTAAACCCAATCACCAACCTCAAACTCAAGATCTCTTCTCACACCATAGTAGGATTTTTGTCTACTTTGTGCTATTCTCAATCTGTCCCTTATCAACCTTATGAATATACCTCCCTCAAGTCTCTATACATCTTTCTTGAATCGGGGTGAATAGAATAAGATGAATTATGAACCTCCTTCAACATCAACTCCCTTAAGTCATCAACATTAGGCACACACAACCTACCTTGGTACCTAAGGGCACTATCCCTTCCTTGGGAAAAAACCTCCACTTTACCATCCTTAACCAAGGCCTTCACCTCTACCAAGGCAGGATCAAGATCTTGTTTTGACTTTACTTACTCAATTAAAGAAGATTTAGAACCATCAACAACCACTACACCACCATTTACATTTTCATACAACCTAACCCCAGACTAGCCAACCGGTGAACTTCTATAGCCACCTCCTTACCACCATCATCAATATGAGATAGGCCACCTATGGACACTCTTCATAGGGCATCAACTACAATATTAGCTTTGTTGGGATGATAATTCACACTCATATAATAATCTTTAAAGAGTTCTAACTACCTTCTTTGTCTCAAGGTAAGATCTTTTTGCATGAACACATATTGGAGATTCTTGTGGTCGGTGAACACATCAATATGAACCCCATACAAGTAGTGACTCTAAATTTTCAAAGTAAAACACCACAGCCGTCAACTCAAGATCATAGGTGGGGTAATTTCGTTGTTGTACCTTAAGTTGACTAGAGGCATATGTAATCACCCTACCATTTTGCATCAAAACATACCCCAAACCAATTCTTGAGTCATCACAATAAATCAAAAACCCTTCTAACCCTTCTGATAGAGCCAAGGTAGGAGTGGAGACAAGCTTATCCTTCAAAGATTGAAAACACTTTTCAGTTCATTGGTCCACATGAATTTTGCATTATTTTGGATCAACTTAGTCATAGGGGAAGCAATAGAACAGAACCCATTCACAAACCTCCAGTAGTAACCTGCCAAACCCAAGAAATCCCTAATGTCCGACAGAGTAAAGGGTCTAGGCTAACTTCTTATCACCTCCGTCTTCTTAGGATCTACCATAATTCCATCAACCGACACTACATGCCTTAGAAGAGCAACCTCTTTCAATCAAAACTCACACTTTTGCATATTTAGCAAACAACCTCTCATCCCTCAAGATTTGCAACCTTAAGTGATTCACATGCTCTTCCTCACTGTGAGAAATAAATCAATATATCATTAATAAAGACCATGAAAAACATATCAAGGTAGGGTTTAAAGACCCTACTCATGAGATCCATAAACATAGTCAATGCACTAGTCAACACAAAATACATACCCACAAATTCAAAATACCCATACCTAGACTGAATTTTTTTTTAGGAATATCACACTCCCTCACCTTCACTTGATGGTATCCGGATTGATGATCAATCTTAGAAAAGTGACTAGCCCCTTGTAGTTGATCAAAAAGGTCATAAATCCTTGGTACAGGGTACTTGTTCTTTATGGTAAGCCTATTAAGTTGCTAGTAATCAATACACATTCTAAGGGAACCATCATTTGTCTTCACAAGCAACACCGGTGCACCCTAAGGTGACTTACTAGGCCTTATGAAATCCTTCTCCAACAAATGCCTCAATTGATCCTTCAAGATTCAATTTCGCCAGGGCCATATAGTAAGGGGGAATGAAAATGGGTTATGTTTCAGGAAGAAAGTCTATACCAAAGTCTATTTTTCTTTCAGGAGGAACACTAAGAAGCTCAGCAAGAAAGACATCAATAATATCATTGACCACCAAAACTAACTCAATAGGAAGGACTTTGGACTCAATGTGACTAACACTCATAAGATGACAAATACAATCCTTAGAAATCAACTTTTGGGCTTTAATACAAGAAATGAATCTACCCTTGACCACCACATTATGACTTTCCCACTCAAGGATGAATCATCAAGGAATTGGAATTTAACCTTACAAGTTCTACAATCAATAGTAGCATGATATGCATGTAACCAATCTATCCCAAGAATAATATCAAAATCCACCATATCTAATTCAACAAAATCACAAGGAAAGACCTTATACAATATGAACATGGACAATTTTTATAGACTCTTTTAGCAACAATGGACTCACCAACAGGGGTATAGACTTCATAAGGTTCCGACAACAATTTGGGACTCATATAAAGCTTTTTGGGAACTACAGAAGTACTGGAAGAAAAAGTGGCACCTGAATCTATCAATGCATATACATCATAATAAAAAACTTTTAATATATTGGTGAAAGAAATTGGGTACCTTATCTACCCCTTGCCATACTTAGAGAGCATATAACCTATTTTGCCTTAGAGCACCCCCTTATTATCCTCCCTTTGCCCTTTGATCCGCATTAATACCTTGGCCTTGATGACAAACATCTCTACATTTTTTTTGAGAATGATTACAATCAACAACGTTGTGACCCACTTCACAACAACTATTACACGTATTAGAGTTTCTCAAACATAGTTTCTACCACATCTTTGGAACTTAGGATTAGACACTCCAACATTACCACCTTGGAACCTTGGGTTATTATTAGCTTGTCTCTTGTTAGGAGCATTGGAAAATCCTTGGCCTTAGATCTTGTGGCCTTGAGGAAACTGGCCACCCTTAGAACTTTGCAAACTACCTTCAAATCGAGCCCTCTTGGACTCATAATTTCTTCTATTTCTAATATTTTTCCCCTCTAGTTGTTCGACATATGTCATGATCCAAGAAAAATACATATCACTCACTAGCATGGCGGTACATACTCCTTATTAACCAAGTCGAACACTACCGGTACAAATTTGTTCATTCTATCTCTAATGTCACCCACCAAATGTGGAACATACTTGGAAAGCTTATTAAAGTTGAGGCTATACTCCCTCACACTCATGGAACCTTTCTTGAGGTTCATAAAATCCATCATCTTAGCCTCTATTAGCTCTATACGAAAAAATCGATTGAGGAATGCAGCTTTGAACTCCTCCCAAGGAATAACATCATCATCTCTCCTCTCCAATTTCCATTGAGTGAACGAAATTCGGGCCACAACTTTGAGTTGGTAGGCCACTACCTCTTCTTTCTCCTCCAAATTGACCCCCATGATAGATAGAACCTTATATACATCATTGATGAACTCTTGCGGATCTTCTTCCAGTTTGGACCCATAAAACTCCGGTGGATTTGTTCTTGTGAAATCCCTCACCCTTGAGGCCAGTGTAGGAGAATGAGGGAATTGGGACCCTTAGTTAATTTGGTTGGACATGGAATGGGCCAACATTGTAATGGCATCCCTGAACTTTTCTTGGGCTACCCCTCCATCTTGTGGAGCTTAAGGAGCGTGAGGGGCCAATTGCTCCTCCTGTGTATAGGATCTCCTTAGTCTTCCTCTTGGTATTGGCATGATCTAGAAGAAACAAGAGCATCATTAGGGGAAAAACCTTATATTTATATCTAAAGCATAATATAGACTATGAAGAAGTGAAATATTTCCTAAAACTCCTCATAGCCTCCTATTCATAGTTGTGGCGTGCTTGACAACCATGAATATGACTCTAATCAACGTAGTGTGTTGGATTTTTGAGGATTATTAACAATATAGTTCTTTGATACCAAGCTTGTCACGACCCAATGCTAGGGACTAGACATGACATAGTGAATAAAAATCCCGAAAGAACCTCAAACAAGTTCTTAGCATATTATTCACATATCCTTGGTCAAATAAACATCAACAAGTGATATAAATAAAAGGAAAATAGGACTAAAGGAAGTCTTGATATTCATAAAAGCATAAAAAAGTCAAGCTTATGGCATAAATACATCATAGCATCCAACAATACCTCTAACTTGGAATGGATAAGGGGCTAAGACACTTCTCAGTCTCACCCTCAATATGAGAAGTATTCAACATCTAAAGGAGTCTCAACATAAGATGAAATAAGTAGATATCTTCCTCAGAATTGAGGACTCACCAAAGCTTTCTCCAATAATCGAACTAGCCACGTAGAGGAGGAGGATCAAAAGGAGCTCCGGTTCCTACATAGTTATATCATGTAGGCATGGAGTATGTGTTAGTTCATTTGAATGTACTAAGTATATAAGGTCCAATGCAATAAGGACATGAGCCAACATGTTAAAAATACAGAATCATAAGCATGGTATACAATCTCAACATGGCATGTATGATTAATGCTTGTAATAAAACATACATAGAAAACATTCAATTTGCATAATATATAACTCATGTGTAGGAAGAGACCTTAACCAACATAGACTAAGTGAGATACTACTTCTAATCTAAGGCATATCACCCCCTTGGTAAGATGATCAAGGAATGTCATCCCCCTCGACAAGGTGACTGAGGAATGTCACCCCTTCGACAAGTTGTGGTCTACTTGACATGGTAAACTATACAATGAATAATCCGAGCCATGTCACCCCTTGTCAAGGTTTGGTATAGCTATATGGATCCACTAGTATAGCAAGGGTAATAATCATAATGCTTTGGTGGCAAATAGTTTACAGACTAAAGACTTTATATAAGGACTATTTGAGTCGAGCCTCCATCATGAGCCTCAATCGGTGCTAAGTCAAATCCCACGGAATACTTGAAATAATCATAACTTCAATAACTTATAAGAGACATGAAAACATGACATGAGTAGATCTTAAACATGGTTGACCTCTATTAGTGAGCCTAACTTGAACATGATAGTAGATCAAAATTATAAATGAACCCTTTCTTTAACATGAATGGCTCACAAGAGGTAAAATATTGAAATAGGGCTAAACTTGATACTTCCAATATCATAGATACTTGTCATAAATAAATACATACTTAAAGCCTCTAATTATCATGAAGTCACTTGACTTGAAAGACCCACACACCTTAAACCTTAAATCCCTTGAAGAGAATTTAAAGTAGACTTAGAGCTTGAAATGAGTCCTTGAATTCCAAAGTTGAGCTTAAAATCCTTAGATTTGAATGACAGAACTGATAGAGTCTTAGAGTAGTTTTAGAGAGGGTTTTGTGAGTTATAGAATTGAAAAATGGCTAAGTGTGTGTGATTTCATGTTTAATTAGGCTTGGGGCTCTTGGACGAACTAAGAAAACCAAGGAAAATATTACACTGGTTCCCTGGCATGACGCAAACTAGACGAGGACTTCAAATTATGCAATGGTGCACCCTGGGTGCGGATAACCACTGGAAATCATAAAACTAATGAAAATTATTTTTCACTATGGGTCTTCTAAAATCTAGGTTATACTTATTTCCCACTCAATTTTTCCCCATGATCAAGAATATGATGTCAAGTTTTTGAAATCACACACATATTTTGAGATATATGAAAATTATAATTATGGAACATTCCGAAGCACATGAAGGTTGTTTTAACAACTAGGATTGTTGGAACCACGAAGATCTAACTAAGCAATCCAAGATAATTTGGAAATATTAGATTGGGTATATACATGTATTAATCAATTCTCTTTGCTTTTCATGTTTTTCAGTGGTTGCCAACAGAACCTACCTAATGTTACTGACTGACTATGGTAGTAATGAATAGGAATAAGATTGATTAACAGGATTCAATTGATGTGTTCTCATCTAATCAACCAACCTTGGCCAAGTGGAGGTTGTACTAGGGCCTATAGGTAATGGTTATTGTTACGCACTATAGAGATAAGCCAAGTCTCATAGTGAAATTCGCCTCTCACCTTTGACCAAAGAGCATGGTAAACTTAACTTACCATCCTGCATGATATACACTAGACAAGAATTGGGTTATCCGATGATACTAAGTTAGGGAATCATAGGAACACAATGCCCTAGTTGCTCTATATTATTGATTATATCTCCTGATAGTTAGTTTAGTTTATTTTCTTATTGAATATTGCAAACTGCCTCTTCATGGAATTAAGTTACGTTGGTAAACTACTTATACTGCATATCGGTGAAATTGTCTTAAGTCTAAGTATGCCCTATGGATTCGACCTTAACCTTGGATAGATTTTATATCTTGTCAACGACTGCTTTATCATAAAAAATGAGGTGTAACTTGGGTGACATCAAAGATTTTGGCGCCATTGCCAGGGAGTACTACTAGACTTAGATTCATTAAGTAATTCAAGTGTTAATCCTTAGTTCTGTTTATTTTATATTTGTTTTTGTTTTTGATTCTTTGCAGGGAGTATGAGTAGTGTATTCCCAACATTCAGAGTTAAGACAATCCCTTAACTCCACTTGGTCGAGAGACCCATCAAACTATAAAAAGAATAACCCAAGAAAATGCCAACAATGCTGCTAATGCAGCCTTGAACCAAGATAATAATGATGATAACAGGAATGAAAACCCACCTCCTTTACAGGATATTCCACAGCCTTCGGAGTTCAATGCCAATGCTTACCAGTGGAACCAATACAGGTTGAAACCTATGGCTGTGGATGTGATGGAAGCTATTGTGTTGCTACCATTACTGGCAGACATAACATTTATAGTTTCTAGTAGGTTAGATGCTGCAGAACCGATGGCTATTTGTGAGCGTATCATCAAAAGAACCACATAGCCACTAGCATATGAGACAATTATTTTTAATAGTGTGATGGGGACATAAAATTTATCTATGGATGCTATGGGACTTCATGTCTTTCCATTGTCTCTCACATGCAATGTTGCATTATGGTTATTTTAGCTTTCAATCATTAGTTTGGCAAATTTGCATAAGGCCTTTTTGGAGAGGACCTTCATAGATCGAAGAAGCTAAAATTGAAGGACCAGATCAACAACTTTGAGCAACTTCTTGGTGATTCAATAAGCACTACTTGGGAGCAGTTTACTAAATATATGAGGAGCGTCCCTGATCATAAGATAGTTGATGATACCTTGGTGAAGATCTTCTACTGTGCCTTTGATGAGAATAGTCAGGCTTGTGCTGATACTATCATGGGGGGCTTATTTCTAGATCAATCATTTTCAAGGATTGCAGAGCATATGGAGCAAGTGCTCAAGATAAATCATCTATAAGGACAACTGGATTGAGCTTTAATGAAGGGTTTATATGTTATCATTGTCGGTTCAGAGCAAGCCAAAATCAATGAAGAAGTTATGCAGCAGCTTGCTCGACTTCCCACAAGCATGGATGTGGTGATCAAGAAAAATCTAGTGAGAGAAAACACAGTGGTTCACCAACCTCCATGTGCACCCATGTATTAGGAGCCATACTATGAGAACAATACATGTTTTGTGAATGATCAGACCGGGGGTTTTCAGACCAATACCCAAGGGTCCAATCAGGACTATTGGCACCAAGGTTAAGGAAACCTAGGTAGAAACTATGGTAGAGATGGAGCTTTCAAAGACAACCATGTGTGGTGGTTATTATGATAGGAATGGGGGTCTAGATGCAGATTTGGGTTGCATACAAGGCTTCAGAAATGGTCTTTATGTGCCACCACAAAACTGGGATATAGGTACAGGCAATTTTAGAATTGAGGAAATGTTTGACCACCTATTGAAGAAGGCCAAGACACAAGATGAGACTATAGAGGCATAAAATCAGATATTTGAAGCATAAATTAGAAAATACAATCTCATTCTTTGGCTATTAAACATCTTGAACAACAGTTTAGTCAAGTGTTTACTCAGTTGAATCAGTTTCAGAAGGGTACATTGCCTAGTAATATAGTGCAAAATCCTAAGAATGAAGGGCAATTTATAGAGGTTACTACTAGGGGTAGCAAGATCACTATTGATCCTTCTATGCCAATTGATGTGGAAGATGTTCGTGAGGAGATGATTGCAACATAGGATGCGGGTGAAGGAGATGATCATAGCAAGGATGGGGTGTGTGAAGTAGTTGAAGCACCGTAAAAGTTTAAGCCCACCACTAGGCCTCCTCATCCTTTCCCTCAAAGAATCAAAAAGAAAGATGAGGAAGGCAAGTTCAAGCATTTTCTCTCCATACTTAAACAACTATCTATCAAAATCCTTCTTATTAAGGCTTCGGAGGAAATGTCAGGCTATGCCAAGTATAGGAAGGACTTAGTTACTAAAAAGTGCACTATGAGTCAATAGGTTTCTCAAGAGCTTCAACATTAGAGTGTTATCACTATGAAGTCCTTAGCTTAGAAGCATGAAGATCCAGGTGCTTTCACCATACCTTGCACTATATGTGATGTGGAGTTAGCAAGGGCATTATGTGATTTAGGTGAAAATATAATTTGATGCCCCTTGCGGTCTACAAGAAGGTTGGATTGGGAGCCCCTGCTCCTACTAGCATGTGATAGTTAATGGTGGATCAAATGGTGAAGAAACCAGTGGGGATACTATTTGATGAGTTGGTCAAAGTGGAAAAATTCATATTCCCTATAGACTTTGTGATCCTTGATTGTGAGGTTGATTTTGAAGTTATTATTTTAGGAAGGCCTTGCTTAGCTACCGGTCTCACCTTGGTGGATACGGAGAAGGGCCAACTAAAGATCAGACTTGGGAAGGATGAGGTTGTGTTCAATGCATGTCAGCAAGCAAGGAAAACAATGATGTGAGAGTGGTTTCTATTATCGAGACTACTGATGATGCTGAGTCAGATGTACCACTTGAAGTAAGATATTGATGTTCATATTATGGAGGCAGTCTTAATGAATTTTGATGGTGGTGGTGTCCTAGACTATGAGGAGACAATAAATTCTGTAGGAGTGTCTTATGGTCCTAGGTGCCAAACTAAGCTAGATCTAGATTTGCAGAATCAGGAGTCACCACCCACAAAGCCTTCCATAGAAGACTCACCAATTTTAGAACTGTAGGCCCTTCTAGCACATCTGAAATATGTATTTTTGGGAGCTAACAACACCTTGCCGATTATAATAGCTACAGATCTGAATGACGAGCAAGCAGATGCCCTTATAATAGTGCTCAAACAATTTAAAAATCCCATCGGATGGACTATTGTATACATTATTGGTATCCCTTCTAGGGTATGTACACACAATATCAAGTTAGTCAAGGACTACAAGCAAGCATTGAGCATCAAAGGTGCCTAAACCCTCCTAGGCAAGACGTTATGTGCAAACAAATCAATAAATAGATGGATACAAGAGTAATCTACCCAATCGCCAATAGTGAATGGGTGAACCCGGTGTAGTGTGTTCAGAAGAAAGGGGGTATCACAGTGGTACCTAATGCTAATAATGAATTGAAACCAAGTCACAGGATGGAGGGTGTGCACAAAATACAGAAATTTCAATGCCTCGACACAGAAGGATCACTCTTCTATGCCATTCATGGATCAGATACTGGATAGACTAGTGGAAAAAGGATAATGCTCTTTCCATGATGGGTATTTAGGCTATAATTAGATCATAATTACTCCAGAGGATCAGGAGAAGACAATATATATACATGCCCTTATGGTACCTTTGCATTTAAGAGGATACCATTCGGGTTGTGTAATGCCCCTGTGACATTTGAAAGATGCATGATGTCCATTTTCTCAGACATAGTGTAGAACACTATTGAAGTTTTCATGGATGACTTTAGTATGGTTGGGAACTCATTTAAGGATTTTTAAAGCACCTACATGATGCATTGTAAAGGTATGAAGAAAGACATCTAGTACTAAATTGGGAAAAGTGTCACTTCATGGTGAAAGAGGGTATTGTGTTGGGACACAGGTAATTGGCAAAGACATTGAGGTCGACAAAGCTAAGGTGGAGGTGATTGAGAAGGTCCCACCACCCATCTCAATAAAAGGTATGAGGAGTTTCTTGGGACATGTAGGATTATATCGGAGGTTCATAAATGACTTCTCCAAAATTTCACACTCATTGTTCAAACTATTAGATAAATATGATATGTTTGTGTTTGATGATACATGTCTGAAAACCTTTGAAGAGTTAAGGAGGAGGTTGATCTCAGTGCCAATTATTATGGCTCCAGACTAGTCTAAGCCCTTTGAGATCATGTGTGATGCAAGTGGGGTTGCTCTAGGTGTGATATTGGGATAGTGCAAGGAGAAGATATTACATCCTCATATATTATGCCAGCAAAAACCCTAAATACAGTTGATGTTCATGCTCTAATAGCAAAGCGATCGCTGTCAGCAATAAACCTAACCAAAAGTTATAGTCGAATCCATAAGAAATATGGGGCTTGACTAAGTTGATCCACTAACAATCATTTCAAGTATCGATCTTCTCTAAAATGGGGCTTTTGTGGTTCAAAATGAAGAACAAAAATAAACACTACACTAAGTATGCAAGAAGACACTCAAATTTAGGGACAACTTGGAAATTGTATTCTCCATTATTCATTGACTCAATTACCCTATAAAACATAATCCTAATTGGGAATTTGCATGTAAGATGGTAACTTCAATTCTTCCAGACCTCTTGTAAAGGTGAAGGTATAATTTCACCATGACGTTTGGTCGGCACCAGGTCTTCCAACTAACCGTTATCCATTATCCTGGTAAACCTCCACTTGGTTAGGTATGGTTGATTATACAAGAACAAATCAATAGAATCATGTCATTTACTTCCCTTTTCGTATTTGTCACTACCTTTGTCTAGATTGTGATAGTATATGGGGTTCAATGTTACCCACCACCAAATAACAAGCAAAGCAAAGGAAAATAAACAATACATGCAAATCCCCAATCAAAGAAATGCACATAGTCTAGATTATTTCAAGCGAACTACTCATGGTTTTGACAAACCCAAGTTGTGGTTGCTTAGCTACTCATGGGTAAGGCAAAATCAACAACAATGAATGTAAGAGATATGGTTGAGAGTTTACCCAAAACAATGAAGAACGGAACACCTTCAAGTTGGAACCAATAGCTTTGATTAAAGGAAGATAAGTACAATGTGATTTTCCAAACCCCCAAAGTGGGTCTTCAAATTAAAAATTGAAATATACACTAAACTCTAGAAATATTGAAGAGAGAATATTCAAAGTGTGGAATCAAAGATTCAAAGTCTCCAGTCTCTCTACTTCTAAAACCCTATCATAAAGTGTTTATACAATTTAAACATTTACACTAAAAATTAAATAGAAAATATAGTTGGCAGCAGGTACATCAAAAAGATACAACTCGTAGGTCACTAGAGTTGTAATCGAGGTTTCGTAGTCAGCTTATGGCATTTTGGACTTGACTTCTATAACCCACTATTATGAGTCATTGATTGTGCTATGACTCATATGCTTCTCTTGTAGTCTAAGCCTTCAGTTCTTGGTCCAAACTTTTGGCTCATTGTTCCTTTCTACGAACCCCACACATACAAGTCATAATGAGACCTACGACTTGCAGGGTGGCCTCGTAGGGTTGACATCCATTTTACAGCTTCTAATTTTTCTTACTGTCTTATGCTATAAGGGTATTTTATGAATTGTATCTTGGGCTACGACTCGTAGGGTGACTCACGTCATGATATGCCTAAACTTGTACACCATTATATCATAAATAAGACATTTCAATAATGCATAGCTTTCTTGTAACTTCAATGGGTTTCATAACATACTTGGAAACCCTTATCATTCATAATGTCCCTGACATGTAAAAGAAGAAATTCATGATCTTACATAAAGTTTCATAGTGTTCTCATGAAGCCATAACATAAACGTTGACTCTTAACATTTAGGACCTTCACGTTCTTATACGACATAGATTGGGATTTCCTTCTTTCATAAGACATCCTCTTCATATAAGTTGGGTATAAAACATGGGAGTTTTATTCTTGAAGAGTCGAAAATATGAAATTCATATATATCATGCATATATAATATAGGATGTAATCATTCAAAATCATTCAAATAAACCCAACATGATCCTTGTAAAACCCTGCCTAGAATAATCAGGAATTTCAACTTGATGTTCACCATAGGCCATAACATGATACTAATATACTTTATATTATTAAGAATGTATCATAAATTACTTGTTTAAATCAACTTTTCAAAACTTTACAACAAACATAAACCTTAAACCCAAAACATAATAAGGAACTAGAGATTTATGAAGGAAAGGGCTACACAAATCAAACCCATATACCTTAGCCAAAGATCTACAGAGAAATTATGAACTTTGGTGAAGAAAACCTGAAACCTTAGCCTTTCCTTCAATGGAGAACCTTGGGAGGTTGAGATGATATTTAGGACTTAGGTTGTGAATGATGGTCTAGAAATGGTGTAATTAGGGGAGTATAAAACTTATATGGGGCATAATGGAGGCCAAAATGATGTGGTATTGGGTTTAGAATGAGTGCAAAGGATTAAAACACCTTTTTTAAAAACTGTACGGATCAATCCTAAGAAAGCCCATTTACGCGCCTTGGTCAACCCATGGGCATAGGTCCTGTCTGTTTGATTACGCACCTAAATCCCTAAACTGACACTTGTTAGGCCCAAACCATGAAACCTTCTTACGGGCCATATATGGACTTACGGGTCGTGGTTGGACTCATAGAGTCCTTCTATACTTGGCCATTTTCCTCACCCTATTGGCCCATGTCCATGAAAGGATTCTATGGGTCGTACAATAATTTATGAGCCATTTTGTTGGTTCATGTATCACTTTCCTAAAACTGCAATTTCCTTCAAGTCAAGGACCTCAATCTACAGACCTAAATATAGATCGTAACTCCTTCTATGGGTCATAAGTTGCCCTTGTTCAATAACTCTAGGTCATTTTTCATGTAACCTTTTCTGCACTCTTAGGCTCCAAAATATAGAATGAATATATAACAACCCAACGTGAATGCAATAATTAATTTAAATGGAAAAAACATGAGATATTCAAATCTTGCATAAAACATGGCTTAAAATCATTTTCACAAACATGCATGTATAAGAAATGATATGGAATAGTTGGAAAGTAGGAGTTTGAAGGAGTAGGTCAAAACTTAACTAAGTACCTTAGGCTAAAATGGAAGGAAAGTGGTAAGGATAATACTTCATCATGTTTGTTTCGGCTTCCTATCTAGCACTTTGAACCTCCTAATTCCTCGATAGAATCTTGGTGGATAACTCTTCCTTATTCCTCAATTCTAGACTTATCGAGCCAAAATTTCAATCGAAACCTCCTCATAAGTTAAACTTTCTTTAACACCTAGACTCTCCAAAGTCTCGATAAAGCTAGGATCACTAATCATTTCCTTAATAAAGATAGGTGGAATATCGAATGCACTAATTTCAATTTTGGAGACAGATCCAATTCATAGGGACCTTTCTAATATGCCTCAAAATATGATATGGGCCAATATGGAGAGGACAAAACTTTCCTTTCTTGTCGAAACACACCACACTTTTTATGGTTGAAATTGTCGAGTAGACCTAATCATTAACATCAAATTCAAGCTCTCTTTTCTTCATATGACTTTTGTCAATTTTGGGCAGCCTTTAATCTTTCACTAATGAGCCTTACTTTTTTCATAGCCTCAAATACCAACTCGGGTCTCATCAAGTTTACTTTAACCACTTCAAATCATCTAATGCGAGACCTGCATCTCGTACTATACAAGGCCTCAAAAAGAGTTATTTGGATGCTAGCTTGGTAACTATTATTGTATGTAAACACAATCAATAGTAGGTGGTCATCCTAATTCTCTTTAAGATCAAGTACACATAACTTCAACATAGATTTCTAAGGTTTGAATTATTCTTTTGGCTTGGACATTGGTTTTAGGATAAAAAGAAATGCTTAAGCTAACTTTTGTACCAGGACTCTTATGAAAAGACTGCTAAGAATGTGAGGTGAATTGAGTACCATGATAGAAAATAATAGACAAAGGCACACCATGAAACTTCAACAAGTCTCAGTTATACATCCTTGCATAATCTTTTATGGAGTAAGAATTCTTAACCAGTTAAAAATAAGTTGATTTGGTCATTCTATCAACTACAAACCAAATTGAGTATGTTGTCTATGCATACTAAACAATCCCATTACAAAGCCCATATTCACATCCTTGCATATTCAAGTGGATATCTCAATATTTTGAGCTAAACCTCCTGACCTTTGATGCTCCTTTCACTTTCTAACAATTAAAACATTCCATCACAAACCATTGAACCAATAACCTCTCTCAAATCTCTATATTTTTGGCAGATTCCATATGAGTGGAATATCATGAACTGTGGGTTTCATTTAATATCATCTCCCTTAGACTATCAATATTGAGAATATATAGGCGACCTTAGAAATGAAATAAGCTATCTTTCTAAGAGAAAACCTAAATCTTTTTTTCAGTAACCATCTTCTTAAACCCAACTAAAACCAGATCTATGTCTTGCTATGACTTCATATTCACCACTAGAGATGATTCTAAACCATCATGGACAAGTACCCACTCTCTTTCGAGTCAACCAACTAGCATCCAAATAGACTAGCTTATGCTCATCATTAGCCAATTCTTTCTTTTTATCCTTATCATGAGCAACACTATGCATTTCCATTTGACATAAATCATCACTAACCAAATTAGCCTCACTCGAGTAGTATAACACACTCATGTCATATCCCTTTAATAGTTCAAGCCATCTCCATTGTCAAAGGTTTGATTTCCTTTAGTTGAATACATATTGTTGCCTGTTATGATAGATAAATATGTCAACATGCACCCGATAAATATAGTAATGCCACCGTCACCAATTCCAGGTCATGGGTGGGGTAGTTCCCACTTTAAATATTCTAGAGGCATATAATATGACCTTATCATGTTGCATCAAGACACACCCAAGTCTAACTTGTTAGGCATCATAATATACTACAAACTCATCCAAATCTTCCTATAATGTCAATACAAGGGTTGAAGTAAGAGGATCCTTCAATGTTTGAAAGCTCCTTTCATACTCCTCCAATAATGAAATTTCATCTTCGTCTAGGTCAACTTAATCAAAAGCAATGTGATGGATGAAAATGCCTCTACAAAACTTATATTTATCTAGCCAAACCTAGGAAACTTCAAATACCTAATAGAGATAAAAGTCTAGAACAACTCTTAATTGCGCATGATTTATTAGGACCAACCATAATGACATCATCAGAAATAATGTTACCAAGAAATGTCACCTCTCTCAGCTAAAACTCACATTTACTAAATTTGGCAAATTGTTGTTATCCTCTCAAAGGTTGAAATACAATCTTTAAGTGACCTATATTCTCTTTTTCACTTTGAGAGTAGATTAGTATGTCATAAATAAGGACTACCACAAACATATCCAAGTATAGTTTGAATACCTAAGTCATCAAGTCCATGAATTCCACAAGAGCATTTATCAACTCGAATGATATAACCAAAAATGTGTAGTAACCAAATCTAGCTGTCTTTGGAATACCATTCTCTCTTATCCGCAATTGATGATAACTGGATTGTAGGTTGATCTTAGAAAAATAGGTTGTCCCTTGGAGTTAATCAAATATATCATCGACTCTTGTAATAGGATATTTGTTATTGATTGTAACCATATTCAATTTTCGATAATCTATACAAATTTAGAGTGATCTATCCTTCTTTCTAATGAAGAACATGGGAGCACCCATGGTGATACGCTTGGCCTTATGAAGCCCTTATCGAGAAAATCTTTCAATTGATTCTTCAACTTCTTAAGTTCTATTGGGTCCACTTGGTAAAGTGGAATAGAGATAGGATGTGTATTAGAAAGGAGAACTAAGCCAAAATCAATTTCCCTAATAATATTTTGAAACTCATTAACAATATGGGCTAACGCAAGCATAGGGGCTTCAAAATTAACATCCTGATCTCATACAAGATGATAGATGCAACCTATGGAAATTATTTTTCTAGCTTTAAGGAACTATATGAAGTAACCCTTGAACACAAAATTACTACATTTCTATTCTTGGACTGGATTGTTAGAGAATTGGAATTTACCACTTGAGTTCTACAACTAATAGAAGCATAACATGTATGAAGACAATCCACACTAAGGATAATATCAACATTAGTCATTTCAAGCTCAACAAGATCACATGAAGTAACTTTATAAAATACAAAAATAGGTCAATTTCTATGAACTCTTTTGGCCAATACTTAATCCTCAATAGGTGTATAAACTAATAAAGATCTCATAATATCTAGAGGGATATATCAAATCTCAAGCCCACATAAGGGGATACAAAAGATAGATTCACACTAAGGTCCAATAACGCATATACATAAAAGTAAAATATGGCGAATTTACATAGTCTTATAAAGTCTAAAGTGCATAACATGTGTGTTGGCACTAACTGTCACCACCCAAAGTATTAGGAGTACTCAACTACACCTTCATCCTAAAGTAGTTGATTGACCCCGTGGGTGATAATCTCTACCTTGTTGACAATACTAGGGGAATCAACTATCTTTTCCCTACCTTACCACACCTATAACGAGCATCGATTCTAACCAAGAATTTACTGATGTGCCATCAAAATACAACACTTTTAATACTTTAAACTTAGAATGTTGTCTAAGCAATGTTAGTAAATTTGAAGTGCTTTTATGTCATTTTTCTAGTATTATATAATTCGGGAAGTTTTTGTGAAGATTGTAGAGTTTATAGCCTTTTTGGTGATGTAAGTGTCCACTTATAGGCCATGGTTTGATCCACGAGCCATAGGGGGTGTTTCCTACTCCTAAACTAGTGATAGGCATATTTTTTGAAGATGCATCTACGATTAATAGAATGGGTCGTGGTTCAGTCCACAACCCATAGACCTGATCATGAATGGAAGGCCCAAGATCTTGATAGTTATTGAAAGTTAATATGATGAAGGAACATACAACTTGCAAGTCAATCTATGATCCATAGAAAGTTGCTCCTACATGGATGACAAATTTTAGATGAAATAGATTACTAAACTTTCTATGAGCCGTAAACAGAATCATGACCCGTAAATTGGCTAGTGGAAGGTCCCAAATCCAGTTTTCCTAATTAGTTTAGGATTTGATTTTCTTTTATTATAAATAGGGTTTTTAGGTAATCTTTAGATATACAGGACTATAGAACACATATTGTCATTATTTTCTTTTAGATTGTTCTTAGAGATTTTGAGTGTGTACCTTTTGTACTTAACTTTGGATCTTGATTTTTCTAGTTACATAGCAATTTTGGATTTTACGTTCTTTAATTCTTGGTTGTAAGTTTTAATAATACAAATGTTTAACATGATTTATTCATCTACAACAAACGTGAGTAGCTAATTCACAACTAGAGTTATGGGAACCATGAATAACCAACAACATAAAAACCAGATAATTTATAATTCTTTAAAAGTGGGCATGCATATATTATTTAATTCTTCATTTTAAATACTTTTTAATAATTGTCAATGTTAGAACTTGTCTTATTCTTACTTGCCGGCCCAAGGGGGTAATGAATGGGAAAAAGGATAAATAACAAGATTTAACGTGAGCACACTTATCTAAACAACATAAATGATCAATGGATAGATGTACCGAGACCAAGTTAAGGGTAGTAATGTGATACCCATAGATGACCCAAGTTGCATGGTGAAATTTTCCTAGTTGTTGACCTAAAGAATTAGGTAAATATAACTTATTAGTTCAACATGCTGCACACTAGCAAATGTTATAATTATTAGGTTATACTGTGTTAGGAATTCATAGGCAACACATTACCCTAGTTACTTATTTCACTAAATTAGTAATACTTGCATTGGCTATTAATCTTAGTTTAGGTTTCAATCATTGTTTTTACATCAAAACCCCCTTTCTAAAAGTAAGTCAATTAATTTGTCCAAGTTGCTTTAATTACTCTAAGTTTAGACCATATTCCTTGTGGGATCCACCCTAACCATCATTAGGTCCTATATTTGAATAGTGACTGCTTATACCTTAATTGGAGGTGTAATTGTAAGAACCTAAACTTTGTACTACTTCAATGGATCTTGGCAATTTGGTTTCAAAAATTTTTGGACCAAGGTGACGGTTCATGGGAGCCTTCATGGTCCATGTTGTGCTAACGGACCTCGTGGAAGCTCCTTGAAGTGGCCCTTGGCCTTATGTGGGGTTGACAGTTTAATGTAGAGTTTGGGACCATGACATACCATGCTTGAGCCCCACATGGTCCATATGAGGCCATGTGGATAGTGTGGTGGATCGTATGGTAGCCTTGGCCTTGAGACCCTACAATGTTGAGCCCAAGGTAAGTGGTAAGGCCTCTCTCACAGACCATTTAATGCTTCACGGTCCGTGAGGCCCTTCTATAAGGTGTCTATGTGAAATTTTTCTAAGTATTAGATCATTGTCTCGAAACTTCATCATGAAGAAATTTCTAAGTGAAGTGGTTTGGAGGAGTACACGGATCATGTGGCTTCGTACGGTCCATACCACCTTCCACATAGGGTTGCCTATGGTGAATTTTTCTAAGTATGGGATTACCATTTTGGACCTCCGTCAAGTAAAATTTTTCTAAGTGTTGGACCAAGAGAAAGTGTATGGTCCCTTACAAACCGTACTCCCCCCACCCCTAGACCTTGACTTTAATTTTACTACTCGTTATATTAATAGCATTTTCGTAATTACGTTTATCCTACGAGTCTTTTGTGACTTTCTATGCTACCTAAAGACTTTCAAATGAACTATAAGTTATTCCTCTCATGCAAATTCACCCTTGCATTTAGAATTCCCTCAAGTCACTCTTAATAACTCTCTCAAAAGGACTCTTGTAAAACTAAGCTTGGGAATCGATGGAAGGCCCCTTCTTCTTCAAATATCTTCTTGAATCTTCTCTATTAGCTAAGGTATGTGGGATTGATTCATGGTCCCTTTCAACCATGAAGATCCAAATTTTTTACTTCGATTTTCATGAAATTGAGCTTACTTTTAATTATGAGTTTTTAATATCATTATTTATTTAATTCAACTAAGATATGGGATATGTTTTATTGTTGACCTTAAAGTGATTTAAGCTCTAATATGTTGAATTGCATAAGTATTATGAAGATTTGATTATGCATTATCCCTTTAAAGTTTTAACTAAGCATGGGTGATCTATATTATGATTTGAATGTGGATTTAATTATGAATTTACTGCAATTTTATATTATATTATTGATTTTATATTGAATCTATACTAGCCATTGCAATTTACACATCATTCATAGCATATGCATTCATGAGCATTGAATTTTATAAAAATTATAAAGTGGGTATTATGTTTATGTATATGATTTTGATAAGATTATGGTTATAACAAGAATTTGATCACATAAATATCTGTTGTTATTGGCTCTTTGAGCACATTGGGTGCTTACACCATATTGTCATATGCATGAGTTATTCCTATGCATGAGAAGCATGGTTATGAACTATGATTTGGTTTTCTTTAAGCCATGTATGAATGATTATGAGAAATGTTTAGCTTCTAAGCCTAAACGTGCATTGAAATAATTTCAAATGAATATTGCCTCTTCTGAAAGCAGTATATGTATAAGTATTATCATGGGATGTTTTGACTTAGCACCGATGAATTGGGGATAGTAGGACTATCCCCAAGGGTCCTCTCCCTTTCGTTGAACTATGTTTCGGTATAAGAATAGTAGTCATTACCTAAATGACCGAGTCAGAAAGGATGAATATACATTTATTGATATGATATGATATTGGAAATCCTTCTAAAATGACTAGGTCGTAAGAAAGGTGTTCATCCACCGAAATGATTGGGTCGTAAGATGTCACGTAGATTACCCTTGGTAAGTAATCTTCTCCGACCGATGTGAGGTCTTTATCAAACTAATTTATGGTATAGCTCCCATGAGTTTGATTTGTTGATTATAGACCATTCTCACTATATATGAGCATTAATGCATTTTATGCATCATTTGCTTCATGGCATATTGTATATTATATCTCTTGCTATAGATATCTCTTTCTATAGTATGTGTCATTGTCATATAATATTGAAAGTAGGTTTGATAATTCATATGCAGTTGCATGCCCACATACTTAGCATATTCTAATGTACTATACTTTGCCAACATGATATAACCATGTAGGGACCGAGGACTACCTTTATCCACCATACGATGGTTAGCTTGGATATTGAGATTTTCTTGCTATGGTGATTCTTATCTTATAAGGACAAAACTACCATTCATCTATCTTTGGTGTTTTTATTTATGTTATTTACTTTGAGGTTGAGCGCAGGGTATGTCGTGGCCCCTATCCTATCTTATGACTGGAGGCATTGTTGGACATCATGTAAACTCTTTTATGTTTATATGCTACGGGTTGTATTAGGAGATTATGTTTATGTATATGGCTATCTATTGGATATCATTATGTGGATACGCTATGAGTATTATGATATGTTTATATGTATGATATGAAAGATACTAAGTCCTGAATTTCCCCTATAGAGTGAGTCATACTTACCTGCTCCTTAGTATTTATGTGCTATGTGTTCTGTGAATCCATGTTACTCGCTTTCCCTATGACATCGCCATAGCGTGAGTCCTGCTTTCCCTTCCCTTAGAACTATGCATTTATAATTCATTACACTTTCGAACTGATGATACAAATATGCATACTATAAGGCTTGTTTGGGAACTCTCTCAAGACACCATTCACAATGTCACTCCTAGACCCTAGGTCTAGGTCATGACAGTAATTTGGCGTGATCAAATTTTTTGCCATTGCTGCAGAATACTCTTTTTAGATTAGTTTAATTAGTGTGATTAGAGGATTAATCCTTATTTCCTTATTTATGTGTTCTTTTTTTGTTTTTATATCTTTTTCAACATACGGATGTAGTTTATGCCCAATACCCACAATCGAGGCATTCCCCTGACTTTATTTGATCCAAAGATTCAAGGAACGCTGAGAAGAATGGCCTAGGTAAATGCCAATAATGCTACAAATGAGGTGTTGAACTTGCATGACCAAAACCTACCACCATGAGTGGTAGAAAATTAACTACCACATGGTCAACAAGCAGTAGTACTTAGGTGGAATGTTTATAAACTTGATGCAATGGTGGTCAATATCATAGGAGCAATCGTATTACCTTCTTTCCCGGTGGATAATAAGTTCATCTTATCAAATGACTTACTATAGATGTTAGATCATTGAAATTTATGCTTGTACTTACCATCATAGGATCTCCATAACCACCTACACAATGTTGGCTTTGTCTATAAGAGTATGATGGGGAATCAAAATTTGTCTATAGATGTTGTTGGACTTTGTGTTTTTCGATTATTTCTTACCAGTGAAGGGACGATATGATTATCTGAGGTCTCCTTTAACTCTATCACTACATGGGTAGAGATATATAAAGCCTTTCTAGAGTGATACTTTCCCAAGTTAAAGAAGTTTAATCTCAATGACTGAATCAACAACTTCTCATAGACACTTGGGGAGTCCGTTAGCACCACTTGGGAGTGGTTTGTTAAGTAATTGCAAAGTGTTGATTTACTAGTGGAAATATTCTACCTAGCACTGGATAACTATAGCAAAGTGGTTGCCAACACTATAACCAAAGGATCATTCTTAGACTGCACAGTTTGTAGTGATAGCCTAACAACTCAAGAGAGTTGCAAAGACAAATCGTGTATGGGCCATAAAGTTTCAGATTACCCATATGTTCAAAACAAGGGTAAAGATGATCATATTGATCAAGGGGATGCTCCAAGACGTAATCGATTCTATGCTCTTCAAAAGAGGCAAGAGGTAGATGAGGCACCCAATGCTGCTACCCTGGTATGTTAAAGTTTCCTTAACTTAAGGGTACGTGCATTGTTCTGAACGGGTGCCACTATTCCTTTCATTATTCTTTTGTTGCTTGTAGCCGTCTTGTGTATGTCCCAAGTTTCTTTGTGAATCTCTTGGTGATTACTACTTTGTTGAGTCTATTATTTTTAGAAGGTTTGTAAGTAATGTTCTGTGGTCATGTGGTGTCTAGGTCTTGCCTTGTGACTTTGTTGAATTTGGGGTGGTGTCTTTTGGTTGGCTTATGCACCGATCATGTCTGTAGGTCTCATAAATAGAGTTGTTAATCCCTACCTTATTACATTTGTGGTGGTCCTTGGTGATATGTGTTAATTGTTTCTGGAAGTGAGGAAGAGCTTGTGAATCGTTTGAGGGTAATGTTATGATTTAGAGGAGTTCACTGGTTAACTAGGTTGGGTAAGGTTCAGAGTGGTGGTGTAAGGGCTTTGATGGTTCTGAATCTTCTATGGTTGAAGGAGTCTAGTAAAATAAGGTTTTGATTTCTGTCTTGATTGAGTTGGGGGTCTTGGTGAGGAATGTTTGAGTGGAGGTTGTCTCCCAAGGGGGAGATGGTGACGTTTGTACTAAGTGTCTTGTGTGTGTTTAAAGATGATTGAAAAAGATGGCTCTAGGAGTCGCTATTCTTTATTATTCATTGTTGCTAGTGAGATTTGGCTATATGGGTCTATTGGTGCTAGAAAGGCTTATAAGGGCTGCTCCATCTTCTTGTTACATAAAGTCTTGTGTTTTATGATCTTGGTTGCATTTGGTTTAATGGATTGGAGGTCTTGAGGTGGTTTATGGTACCAAGTGGAACATGTGTGATTAAGGTCGACAAATGAGTTTAGGATTATGAGTCCTTATAAAATGTAGAGAGAGGTTGGTAAGGTTGCATAAGGGTGGAATGACCTAGGGATATGGTTGTGGTGTGTCTAGTTCTTCATGTTTTTAGGTTGTGGGGAATGTGTTAATGACTCTAGTGTCAAAGAACTCTTTGAGGTTATGGGTGTCGTGGGGGATAATTTGACTTAGGAGAAGGTCCCGGTGGAGGTATTGGATGGAAGGGTGGAAAATTGACTAAAAAGCTGTGGTGTTTATTAAGGCTCTTTGGGGCGTTTGTCTAGTCAAAAAAGTCTCTTGAGGAGCGGGCATGGAGAAATAATACTCCTATCTATATCATTTCTATTAAATCTTATGATGACTTGTCAAGTTCATGATTCCAAGCCTTATTTTTCAGCCCCTGCGTCATTCGCAAGCAACCATGTTTATGTTTATAAGTTCATGACGATTTTGACACTTATGTTGGTATTTTGAAAATTATATTTTAAACGTATTGCTGCATTCTTTCTGGGGCGGAGTTACTCATGATTACTCTTCCCATATATGTTCTTTGACATTTGTGGACAAATGTTCCCAAGGGAGAGACATTGTAATGACCCCGAAAAGTGATCAAAAAAGTGCATAGAAAGTGCCCAAAATTATAATTTTCATATATCTCAAAATCTGTACATTATTTCGAAAATTTGACTTCATATTCTTGTTTAGTGGGTCAAATTTAGGTGGAAAGAGGTCTAACTCCCATTTTAGAGCAACCATAGAAAAATCCAAATTTTTAAGTAACCACGAAAACAGTGAGGTTAGCGCGTCTGGGATGCGACGCGCCCTAGTGTTATTTCTGTCGAGATTTTTTTAACTCGGTCCAAGAATTTTAAGTCTTGTGCCTAACCCTTCCCACACACAAAAAAATACCTGTACTTAGCAATTTTTCACCCTTTTATAATTCTAAACATTCCCCAAATACTCACTCAAACAATTAGCTTTATATTTCGCGAAAAATTCAAGCCTCAAAACCCTCTCCGGATCTAAAGAATTTCTCTCAAGCTTTAAGTCTCTATCCCCAATCTTCATCAAGTTCATCTCCAAAGCTATGATATGTGGGTTTCTTTCACGGGTTCCTTTCACCTATGATGCCCAAGCTTCCTTTTCTTACAAATTGCATATTTAAAGATGATTTACTCATGGGTCTTATTTATTATGAAAATCGTTGCACCCTATGTTGGGATTTATGAAATTGTGACTATTTTGCTTTGTTTTGTGCTATGAAACTAAGATCTATTATGAGGTTTGATGAAGGGTTTTGATGTGTGTTGATTGAGGGTGTTACCAATTATCTATTGATGGTTTTAAGTTAAACTTTCTAGCATTATTTCACTCTTAAATTTCATGATTTTATACTAGCACTACACACCCTCTAAGTGTTTGATAAAATGTCCGGTTATGGTTTCTTGAGGAACTGAAAGTCCGATGCATGTCTTATGGGTTAAATGACTAAATGATGATGGAATAATGATGAAAGTAATGTATGTATATGGTGGCTTTATGATGATGATAAGAATGTTATATGATTTGCTTTCATGAAGGAGCACCTTGTTGCAAGTAGATTGTTGGGTTTCTATGTTTGTTGTGCTATTGAGAAAATGGAGGTCTTTTGTTGTTTGATTTGTAATTATATGATGAGCTGGTTCTATGATCCCTAACTTGAAGGCCATGCTGTAAGGTAGAAAGACTAATGATCCCTACCGAAAAGATCATATCAAAAGGCATGGACCCCTACTAAAAAACCCAAGACGTACGGTAGAATAACTAATGTTTCCTACCAAAATGATCATATTGTAAGGTATGGACGCCCTACCAAAAAGGCCATTCCATAAGGTAGAAAGACTAATGATTCCTACTAAAAAGATCATATTGTAAGATGTGCACATTCTATCGAAAAGGCTATGCCATAAGGTAGAATGAATCACGGCTCCTAACCAAAAGATTATATCGTAAAGTAGGGGACATCTTATATTACCTACCAAAAAAACTATGTTATATGGTAGGGATATTGGTAACACTCTCCAAAAATGTTATATCATTACCCGAGTGGGAACCATATGGTCCATTTCATGAAGATTGGTAAGGAAGGTTTGAGTATATATTCCATATTGAGTTTATGTTCCTTGATCATGATTTACAAGCATGTTTTACCTTAAGCATTGATCATGCATGTCATATTGATGTTACACCTACCACTTTGCTTTTAATGATGCATTTTGATTATTGCCTATCTCTTGTTGAATTTCATCCTACATACTTAGTACATTCCAATGTACCAATACATACTCTATGCCTACATGATATCACCATGTAAGAACCGAAGCTCTATTTGAACATCTCTACCCATGTGGCTAGTACGACTTCATTCAATCTTGTTGGTGAGTCCTCCATTTCGAGGACATTACTTATGATTTATTGCTTTGTATTAAGACTTTCTCTCTTTGACTTATGTATTGATAATGAGGGTGAGCCCAGTGGCTTTGTCTTGGCCCTTGCTCTTATCTATGTAGTAGAGATGTTGTTGAACATGTTATGTATCTATGCTATGAGCTTGGCTCTATTTATTCTTGATGTTTCTGATATGGAAGTTTATCCTTGGTCCCAATTTCCCCTTGTTTATATATTTCTCTTAATGTCATTCTAATTGCTTTCGTGACCAAGGATGTGTAATGATATGCTATGAGGCTTGTTTGGGGTTCCTTCGGGTTCCCCATTCACCGATCACATCTAGGCCCTAGTCTTGGGTCGTGACATATCTATGCCTGGACCCCCTTGAGCCCCAACAATCTAGAGGATACAGCCATGCACAATTAGGGTATGAATAGGTATGTAGATCCACAGGTAATTAGCAACATCCTCTACCCAATGTATCACATAACAATCGGGTCCTCAACCTAGGGTATTACATAACAACTAAATTCTCGACCCAAAGTATCATAATGGTTGGAAGTATCCCTCACGGGAGAAAATAACCCCTAGTCATAATCAATCGGGTCTCAGACTTGAAGCAATTTGTGCGTCATATCTCTCTAAACAAGTAATAATGTGCTAGAACAAAAATATACCCAATGGTTGCCCCTAACCTAAATATTAATAGGCGCACGGTCCTCGTAATTGACATTCATGACTAGTATCCCACTTTTGGCCATCAAAACTCAAACCATGGGGCTCATTATTTGAGGGCTAGATACTCGCAGATAGCCACCACAGCTCAGAGCATGGGGAGCATCATCCAAGGGTTGAGATATTAAAACTCACTCGCTTATCTAGTCTATATGGATCCAAAATCTTTAAGTTATATCGTGCTTCAAGACAAAGGTCATCCCCATATATAACCATAACTATCATCTCCCTCAGATAACAATAGATACCCCAGCCTCAGGCAAGAAAAAACAGTACCCAGTGACTAATAGTAGTACACGAGAGCATATGTGTCATGAATCAGTGTGAAACTACACCTAACAGTGCCAAATGTGCCAATATCCAATCAACCCCAGGTAATGAGAGAGAAGCATGGCAACTATAATGATATCCATGCATTTACTATGACCAAGCCAAACAAAATCATATATATACCTCGAACCACGTCACACCATAATATCAACACTAAAACCAAGTGATGGCCTATAATCAATAAATAGCCTCACAGACAGCAAACCGCTATAGCATCAGGATACATACCCACCCAGAGAAGAGTCAGGTAGAATACATGATAGCTCCACAGCATCATCCCATAGATGTCCTTACTAGGCCTCCCTATAGTCATTAACACCCGCCAGTATCAAAACCACAGCTCATATAACTCTAACATAGGGGTAACCCCGCTTCGCTACAATGTCATATACTATATTCCTAAAATACGATTAGTCACATGCTGCATATATATCATATCTCAACCCACCACCAGCACCTTTTCGAAGCACAAACCCAACATTTTCCAAATTATATCATGATTCCCCCCAATTATCAGTTAGAGTAACAAATATACAAGGGCTAATAGTTGTACATAAAGCATATATTTTGCAAACCGCATAAAATTATGTCTAATTGCAATTATATTCCAAATGAGGTAGCAATAGGTATTGAGATAGATATAGATACTAGAACTAGTTCACAAGGTAGCATGTAATCACTTGTCAGTTTCATAAGCTAGTATAATTCAGTAGCCTCAGGCCACACACACACATTCAAGCAAGAGCTAAGCTCAGTATACATACCTGTCATATAATCCCAGGCCAATCCAGCCATTATCAGGCCCTCTTGCAGTCTGATAGTGCCAAAACTCAACAAATATAGCAGTTACCACTAACACATCCTTCAATACCACAATCATCATCCAGATCATCATATATGTACATACAGAGCATAACCAACCCTATACAATACATATTCAATAATGCAATCCATAAATAGTATATCTCTACACATTCTAGCTCACTGACGCATGCATCTCAACTCAGCCTAAGGTTTTAGAGAAATCCTGGCCTACCTGGCATATGATTTCTCATACCCTGAGTCAATCCACCTGAGATTTTACCCTCCTGATCGCTCCTCAATATTGCTCAATTGTCAAAATACAATCCATGAGGTTAACACAGTCACATTGGATGTAAGATCTCAAAAAATGGGTTACTTCATAATAAGAAGTCCTAAAACAAGGAAACAAATTGGACCCATGCCTCAAATACAAAAAACCCATAAAAGCACTCCCAAAATAGGCCCAAAACAACTCCTAGAAGATTGAGAAATGGCTTAAAATAAAATTAAATTCTTTAATAGAGAACATTTCTTATAAAAGATTCTCAGTCAAAATTTACATAAACAAGCTAAATTTAGCAAAATCCAAGCATACCCCAACGTTCCTCTTAAACCGTAGAACAATTTCGACTCAAACTTTACTTATTTCATTCAAGAATCAACCAAGATATCAAAACACAACGTTTTTAGAAATTTTGCAAATGTAATAAGCTAAAAACAGTTATTTTACCTGGATATACACATTGAATATAGAATCTAACTTACCTTTGCGTCATTACAAAAATTCAATTAGCACAGGTTTTTGAATCGTAAAAAATAGAGTTATGTAGCAAAATCTATGCCCCATAGAACTTTTTTCTCAAAACTACCTGCAACAATCCATTTATGATCTTGGTAATTGCCTCCCAAATGACCTCCATGAATAAGGTGCCTTGGAACATGCTAGGCCTCCGCGAACTCGTCAGAAGCTCCACAAACACAAAGCTCTATCCTATGCCCTTCCGCGAACAAGCCCAAACCCTCCACAAATATAGAAGGTTAAGTTTCTGGTGCTACACCAGCTAACTCAAAAATTCTCCCGAGGAATTCCTGGGCCATATAATGTCTATTTTTTGTATATAAATAGTGAAACCATATGAATTTTGACATTCTAGATTGTAATGACCTAGTTGGTCATTTTTTGCCTAATTTGTGAATATTACTATTTTACCCATTTGTAAGTTTTTTTGGATCTATTTTCAACTATTTGTATTGTTAGAACTAAAATCGTGAGTTTTAAAAATGAAAAATATAAGTTTTGGAATTTTTGAAAGCTTAAGTTGTTGAAAAAGTGGATTTATGTACCATTCTGAGTTTTAAGTGTCAGATCAGAGATTTGTCAATTCCATTAGCTCTAGAATATCAAATTTGGTCCATGATAAGCTATAAAACTAAATTCAGAGTTTAAATGAGGTTTTTAGGCCAAGAGTTGTGTTATTAGTTATTTTCAAAACCAAAGTTCGACTTTGGTCAATATTCAAAGTTCAAATGCTCAAATCAAAATTTTAACAATTCCAACAGTTCGAGATAGTGAAAATAGCACTAAAAATGGTCTCGTCATAATTTCTGGGTTTGTCGAGGGTAGTGTTGAATTTTTTAGTCTTAAAGTAGTTTATACCAGTTGCATTAGTAAATGTGGCAAGAGGCCTTGAAATCAATTTCTAATGACTCTGTTGAGTCTGGATCACTATTTCTTGTATGGAGACATATTTGGTTTGTGTAATTCTTATTCCAGATGAGTTTCAAATGCCCATTTTGAGTTTTGGACTTAATTGTGCATTGCTTATATGTCTGGTTTCTGGTGTAATCAAGGTTCTTCTCTGCATTCACGGAGGTCTGGGCGAATTAAGCTCTGCGTTTGCAGAGTATTATTTTTTTTAGCTCTATGTTCGCACTAGCCCATTCTTGTTCACACAGCAGTGACTAGTGATTCCCTCCTTTTCTTCTCTGTGTTTACAAAGTATGTTTTCCTATTCAATTATTAAAAATTTGAGAGCCTCTTGTTTTACTCCATTTTCATAGATTTTAAGCTTTTGGGATGATTTTTGAAGGAGATTTTCGGAGAATTATTTTGGGTCAGTGTTTCTTACCTCTTTTTAAGTAATTTTCATGATTTATATCTTGATTTTGTCTTGAATTTCATGATTCGAAATATCAAAATTGGGGATTTTTAGTTTATGATTTAAAAACTTTAAATAGTGATTTCTAATTCAATTTCAAATTGATTTTTGTGGAATATTTACCCACGAACTTCAATTTTCATGTAGAACCTGATTTTAAAGTCAATTTTCAGATTCAGGAACTTTGAATTTTAGTTCTAGTTTTGGCTATTTTACCCCTAAGACTAACTCGTGCCAATACGGATATCAAACTGCACCTCTTAACATATAACATTTATTTTTTGATAGTGATTGATCAATTCGGGGATCATTTGGAGGATTTAGTTAATTGAAAGCTTGTCTGAGTGCGATTTCGGCATTGAGGTAGGCTAAGCAACCTTTTTCAGATTGGATATGATTTATTCTACTTGTTCATGTAATAATTGTAAATCTAGACTGATTCATGAGTATATGGTCTAATATGATAGAATTGTGATTCCGGTTATACCGAAAATAGAGTAAAATATGATCCTATTATATATTGAGATGGAATCTAGTAAACTTAGACATGTTGAGATATTAATATGATAATATTGGACTTAAGATTCTATTTGGGAAATTTGGTGGTAATTCTTTGGTTTTTTGAGATACTTTTGAGGATCATGTGAATATTAGATGAGTAAGGTCTAGTGTCGTTGGCATACTTGAATATTTTGGGATGAGTGAGGTTCATTTTTGTTAATACAATTGACTATTGACATAATTAGATGATTTTGGTCACTAGTTAAGGCACTTACTATTACCTTCCATGATTATATGAGGCTTATATATTAGTATTCTTATCATACTGCCATATATATCTTGACGTGCATTTGTTTGGCACTCACTTATTCCATATTGCATTAGTACCACTTGAGCCATCATGATACTTGAGATATTGTGATACTAGGGATACCCCTACATTTAACACCTTCAATGTCTTGAGGTACTTTGGGATTCTACGTGTATATTAGGACGAGTGAGGTCCAGTATTGTTGGTATACTAGACTATTGGTATGCATATGAGGAGTTGAGGCTTGAGGATAGTTTTGTGATATTATTTGCGACACTATTATTATCTTACATAATTCTTTGATGTTTACTTACTAGTATTATTATCATGGTGTTAATATATGCTTAAATTATATCATTCACATGTATTCAGTGCATATTGTACTATATCACCCCTTGTCCTGAGCAGGAGGCAAGGGTAACATACTTACGTCTTCTTAAACCCCTTGACTCAGACATGAGGTAAGGATAATACTTATATCACTTCTCAAACCCCTTGACTCGGGCAGGAGTCAAGGGTAATACTTATATCACTTCTTAAATCCCTTGAGTTAGGTAGGAGGCAAGGGTAATCTATACCACTTCTCCGCCCTTCTTGACCACAGGCAGGTGGCAAGGTTGGGGTATCGTGACACATATTGTCTACGGGCAGTTGGAAAGATCGCATTCATACTTCTCCTATACATCATATTATTGACTAATAGTTTTATCTAGACTCATATATATGTAGGAATATTGCATACTAGCCTATTTGGATGCAAGTGATAGTATTCTTTGTTATTGTATTCTTGTTCAATTTCTCTTACCTAGTTAGTTAATCTACTAGGTACATTTTGGTGTATTCACCCCTACTTTATTAGCTCCCTGCAGGTCGAGTATAGGGACCTATATAGGGTAGTTAATTCATTCTAGCAGTGTTATTCGCCATTTATATAGATCTTAGTGGTGAGGCTTAGAAATTGAGTCATCACGGATCTCTGAGATTTTCTTTTGTTATTTGTACTTTAGACCTTGTATCAAATTATAAGATAGCTTAATAGTATCATATGAGATAGTTGTATTTACTCTATCACACCACTTTAGATGCTCTTGTACTCATGACTCTAGGTTTTGGGATTTCTTATGTGATGTGCGATTGTTTTTGCTTTACTTTATCCTTCTTTAGACACGATCCTATTTTAAGTCATGACAAGTTTGCTACCAAACCTCTAGGTTTGTTGGCTCATGAGTTAAGAGCTAGGTGCCTAGTAGAGTATCACAAATCAGTATGTTGACGTTCATACCCATCTTTGAGAGGCTACATGGCATTTTATAGGAAAAGCTTTCATGTCTTTCTTATATTCATTTTCTTCATAATAATAATTTTGAAAGTGTCTAATCTACTTCATCATTGCAAATGTCAATCACTAGATTCCAACGATTAGTAGGAAAGCCTAAGCCATTTGATGTTGCTCTCACTCGTGGTGGTGGTAGAGCTTGTGATATGACTAGGGGCCAAGGAGGTGCTAAAAGGGTAGCTTCGCCCAGAGGACAGATTAGAGTGGCTTCTCCAGAACTTGAGCACTAGTCAGAGAAACCTATAGACCTTATCCCCCCATTGTCATCCTGTGATGTTATTCCCTCAGTTTAGGAGATACTTCTATGTATATTGTACAGACTTGAGAGAGCTTCTCTGGTCATCATTATTCTTGATACACTAGCTCCTATAGTGTTGATTAGCCCTACTACAACTTTATGAGACCTAGTACATTGCCCCTACTAGAGTGTGGTGGACCACATCTGCATATGTGTAAGTTTTAGGCATGAACGACAAGGTGTCAAGAAAAGACTTTGTTAGCAAGGCATTTTGGTGGACGTTCACCCTAAGGAAGAGAGTTTCTAGGATAGCCATTTCAATTTGGAAGCTCAGAGCTTGTTATGTATGCGATAAGGTTGGGCATTTGGCTAGACATGGACCTTATCATGCATCTTCTACCCAGGCTTTGGGATTTGATCCAGCTCATCCAACATAAGCACTCAGGGACATCTCTAAGGGTATGATGCGAGGTACAAAAGAAAGACATGGCACAGTTAGAGGTGGAGCCTATAGAGGCCTATAGGCTAATGGTAGGCATAGAGTATGTTATGCTATCAAGAGAGAGAGGCAAGGTAGAGATCCTTGGTGTGGCTATTACGGGTATGGTTCCAGTGTGCCATTATTCTACTTCAGCTTTATTTGATCCAATCTCTACCTATTCATATGTGTTGACTTATTTTGATTTGGATATTGATATTATATATGAGCCACATGCAGAGTCTATTTGTGTTTCCACCCTAGTGTGTGAATCATTAGTGGTGAATTAGATAGAGCCAAGGCAGAGATCCTTGATGCGGCTATTACGAGTATGTTATGCTATTTAGAGAGAGCCAACGCAGAGATCCTTGATGCGGGTATTACGGGTATGGTTCCAGTATACTACCATTCTACTTCAGGTTTATTTGATCTAATCTCTACATATTCATATGCGTTGACTTGTTTTCATTTGGATATTAATAATATACGTGAGCCACTTGCAGTCTATTTGTGTTTCCACCTTGGTATGTGATTCTTTAGTCGTGAATCAAGAGTATCGGGTCTGTGTTATGACTTTTAGGGAGTGACATACTATTACTAACTTGAAATTATTAGATATGGATAACTTTGATGTAACACTGGGCATTATTAATTCATGGTGATGTCATTTAGGTTGACCAATGCCCCAATTGCATTTACAGAGTTGATGAACCAAGTGTTCAAACCTACTTGGACATATTTGTGATTGTGTTCATGGATTATATCTTAACCTACTACAAGAGTGAGGCCGACCATGTTTAGAGCTCCAATGCTACACTTTAGAGATTATAGGAAGAGAAGTCATATGCCAAGTTATCAAAATATGAGCTTTGGCTTGATCCTATTACATTTCTTGGGCATGTGGTGTCAAAGGGTAGTATTATGATTAATTCAGCCAAGGTGGCAGCTTTCATGAGTGCGTTAGGCTTATTTATATGACTAAGATTCAGAGTTTCATTGGTTTGGCAGGGTATTATCGATGTTTTGTGTAGAGGTTCTTTTATATGTGGTGACCTAGCTAACTAGACTGACTCTAAAGGATGTGGCATTTCAGTGGCCTGAGGGGCGTGAGGTTAGATTTCAAAATGCTCAAGGATTCATTGACTTCAATACCTATTCTTGCCTTGCCTGAGGAAGGAGTGCCACTTGTGGTATATTGTGATGCTTTTGGTGTGGGTTTGGGTGGTCTACTGATGCAATAGTGGAAGGTGATAGCCTATGCTTCTAGATAGTTGAAGGTTCATGAAAGAAACTACCCTATCCATGATTTAGAGTTGGTTATGGTTGTATTTATGTTAAAGTTGTGGCAACATAATCTTTATGGGGTGCATTATGAGATCTTACTGATCACTGGAGTCTCAAATACATCTTTTCCCAGCCTAATCTGAACATGAGATAACATAGGTGGTTGGAGTTTCTAAATGACTATGATATCTCTATTATACATCACCCCGAAAAGGCTAATGTGGTGGCAGATGCTTTGAATCGAAAGGCTACTAGTATGGGTAGTTTGGCATTTTTGAAGGTTGAGGAGAGGCCCTTAGCTTTAGAGGTTCAGTTACTTACTAGATAGAAGGTTCATTTGGATATTTCTCCTCCTCAGAGTCTATTAGCCTTTGTTGAGGGTAGATCTTCCTTGCTTGATCAGATATGTGCTCCTCAGTTTGAGGACCCAGGTTGTGCATGAATTGCTTTCCAACCTCAGATTGATAGCCAGTCCGAGTGCACCATTCGGGTGTTGGGGGACATGCTTAGGATTTGTGTTATTAAGTTTGGGGCTTGGTGGGACTAGAACTTACCTTGCCAGAGTTTGCATATAATAAGAGTTACCATTCTAGCATCCAAGTGGCACCATTTGAGACTTCTATGCCTGTAGGTGTAGATCATCAATCTGATGGTTTGATTCAGATTTAGCCTAGGTGTTTAGTGTTGATTTACTCTAGGATTCCATGAGCCATGTCTGACTAATTTGTATTACACTTTGGACAGCTCAGAGTCTCTAGAAGAGTTATATTGATAGGAGGGTTAGGCCTCTTGAGTTCTCTGTTGGTGATAGAATGTGGTTGAATGTTTCACCCATGAAGGGTGTAATGAAATTCTAGAAGAGGGGAAAGCTCAGTCCTAGGTTTATTAGTATATTTGACATTTTGGGAAGAGTTGGTGAGGTGGGCTATGAGTTGGCCTTACCACCTAGATTATCGATTGTTCATCCTGTTTTTCATGTTTTCATAATCCATCAATACATGTTTGATGAGTCCCACGTGATCCCTTGTGATTCTATTAAGTTGGGTCTAAATCTTTCCTTCAAGGAGATGCCTATAGCTATATTGGACGGGCAGTTCTGCAGGTTAAGATCGAAAGATATACCTTCTGTGAAGGTTCAGTGGTGGCACAGTTCTGTTAATGAAACTACTTGGGAGTTAGAATCTAAAATGCAGGCCAAATATCCCAGCCTTTTTGAGGCTTCAGTTACTCTTCTTTCTCTTATGTTCGAGGACAAACATTATTTTTAGTGATGAATGATGTAATGTCCTGATTGGTTATTTTTTTCCTTGTTAAAATTACTATTTTACCCTTCCATAAGTTACTTTGCAGACTATTTTGAACTATCTTCATTGTTGGAACTAAAATCCTGAGTTTTAAAAGTTGAAAATATGAATTTTGGCATTTTTAGACGCTTAAGTTATTGAAAAAGTGAGTTTTTGTACCTTTTTGAGCTTCAAGTGCCGGATTGGAGATCCATCGATTCCATTAGCTATAAAAGGTCAAAATTGGTCTATGAGAAGTTATAGAATTAGATTCAGAGTTAAAATGAGGTTTTTAGGCCCAAAGTTGTGATTTTAGTTATTTTAGGACCAAAGTTTGACTATGGTCAATATTCAGAGTTTGAAAGCTTGGATCAAAATTCCAATAACTCTAGTAGTTTTGAATGGTGAAACTAACACTAGAAATGATCTTGTCATAATTTTTGGAGTTGTCGGAGGCAGTTTTTGTATTTTGAGTTTTAAACTAATTTTATCGAGTTAAGGTAAATGTGACGTGGAGACCTTAGAATAGAATTTTGATTATTCTGTTGAGTCTAGATCACTACTTCTAATATGGATACATATTAGGCTTGTACAATTTTGAGTTCAAATGAGTTTTGGAGGTCCATTTTTAGTAGGAAATTTGACTTGGTCATAGCCTGTATTGCCCTAATTAGTAAATAATATATTCACTTTTAAAAAGATACTCCCTCAAGATAAAACCAACCCCTACTTCACAACTCTTTGACTTGAATTTGTGTCGTTAGAGAAATCGATTTTCTTGAATCGTAGAAATGAATGAGGGAGAGGTTTCATTTAGGGAAATTTATTTAATTTTATGCAATTATACAAGTTGAACAAGCCCTAATAATAATTATTATGTGTGAATAAAATAAATAAGGAAGGAAAAAGAGAAAATTAGGGCAACCACCTTATTGGACCATTTTTCTTTTAAGATGCTTTTGACATAAAATATATTTTTCCAAAGTAAGTCAATTTAATGACCTTATAAAGCCTTAGAAACTCTCTCATAACCTTAGATTTGACAAACATACACGAAATAAATCAATTCCTTAGAGTAAAGTTGAGAAATTCCCTATCCTTTCGTAAGTGGTTATGAAATATCTCGTTGTATATAGTTATGTATTTAATGTGTAAATGTGTTTTGGAAAGCTAATTCACATGCCTACAACTTTTATGTTTATGTGAAAATCTGAATATGCTTGTATGATATCAAAAGAAAGCGTGAAACACAGTGAAAGTTCTGGCCAGTTTTCTGTCTCGAAAGCCTTCTATGTACTATTGTTAGTATTTTAGTAATATCTTGATATGTGAGCTATAATTTTTTATGCTTATTCATTTTTTCCAACCCCAGTACATATATCTGCAACTCTTATGTTTATGTTTGGACCTAATTTGGTAGTTATGGATTCAAAACAGTGGACGGAAGTTAGGACAAGTTTCATCCAGTGTTTTGACATAGAAATCCCTGGGGGTGTATTGTTAGTGTTTTGAGTATAAATACTTGTACAAAGGGTACTTTGTAGTGATTATTTATTTTTGGCAATTTATATTCATATACCTATAGTTTTCATGTACACTGGAAAGCCTAGTTTGTCCATTTACCAATTCAAAATCTAGTTGCATTACAAGGCAGTAAAGCTGAAAAGAAAGAATGTGATTTATAGAAATAGGACTCAGTCTTGGTATTTATCTTGTTAGTTTCTACCTGTTGAAATTGTTGAATATTAAGTGAGAATGTAAATGGGTATTAAGGTGCTCACACTCTTATACTATCTTAATGAAATTGATTAAAGAAACTGATGTCGTATTGATCCACAACTTGAACTCGATAGGGTCGGTTGGATGCTAAAAGGTTCAGGTTTGTGAAAAAACTTGTTCTTATGCCTGATCTGTTGTAAATTACAGCACATTTGATGCCTGAAACAAGGAATTTTGCTAGTTCTTAATGTGACTTTTTGTGGTTTTTATGTGTTTTTGTGTTTTTCTTGTAGAAAATACAGGTTGGCATGATTTTGGGAGAAATTGCAGTTTTGCTAATGTTTAGGACATATAAGCCATCCTACAAGTCATAGGATTCCCTTGTAGCAAGAAACAGTAAGCAAAATTAGAGATTTGCAAAGTGAAGGTCAGCCATATGAGGCTAACCTATATGTCGTGAGTCGCACTACAACTTGTAAGAGATGCTCATGTAACAAGAAACAGTGTGCCAAGAGTTTGGACTATGAAATGCAACTCAAGATTATGATAAGTCAGTATGCATCATAGAGCACACTACGAATCATAGCAATGGATCATACCAATCAAGTTTAACATGTCAGTTGCTGACCATAAAAGCCCAAATACGACTCGTAGATCATACTATGAGTCATATCTGTGAGACGTAACTACTGCCAACTATATTTTTTAAAATTTTATTTTTAGTGTATTTTGTAAATAGTATAAATACATAATGTTTGGGTCTTTTGGGGGGAGATTTGACATTCCATAGTTCGAGAAGAAACCTTGAATATTGTTGGAGAACTTTTTATGGCTTAGTGTATATTTTATCTTTTCATTTTTGAAGACCCATTTTGGGGGATTGAAAATCACATTTTATTCACCTTCCATTAATCCAAGCTTGTGGTTTCAACTTCAAGGTGTTTTTGTTCTTCATGGTTTTTCTCTCAACCATGTCTTTTACATTCATTGTTGTTGATTTTGTCTTAGCCATGAGTAGCTAAGAACCCTCAACTTAGGGTTGTGGGAACCATGAGGAGTTGACTTAAAATAACCTAGACTTTGTGCATTTCTTTGTTTAGATACTTGCATGTATTGTTTATTTCCCTTCAGTTTGAATGTTATTTGGTGGTGGCTAACACCAAACCTTACCTCCTATCACGATCCCAACCAAGGTAGTGACGAATAGGAAAAAAGGACTAGATAATAGGATTTGATTGATGTGTTCTCATCTAATAAACCAAACTTGACCATAGAGATGTTGACTGGGACAATTGGTAGTAGTTAGTTGGCACACATGGTTGCCGACCAAGCGCCACGATGAAATTAGACCTTCACCTTCATTAGAGGGCTAAAAGAACCTAAGTTACCTTCCTACATGCAATGTCTTCATTGGAGTTATGTTGTCTAGGGTAATTGAGTCAATGAATCTGTCCCTCAATTTGATTGTCCTCTTGCATAAGTGGTATAGTGTTTATTTTTGTTCTTCATTTTTAATCACCCCCCATTTTAGAGAATATAGTGAGCGATGCTTGAAATGATTATTAGTGGATCAACATAGTCAAGCCTCGTATTCTATATGGATTCGACCCTAACCTCTAGTTATATTTATACTTGACTGCTACCACTTTATTATTAGAGTAGGAATATCCAAAATTATGGCGTTGTTGCCCAGGAATACAACTATGTTCTTGACTTGATTCACCATTGGTTAATTCAAGTGTTAAATTCTAGATTCTCTTATATTTTACTTTTTCTTTGGTTTAGTTTTATTTGCAGGGTACACTAGGTTGTATGTCCAACACAAGGAGCCAAGGCAATCCCTTAGTTCCAATCAATTTGGAGATCCACCGAATCACAAGGAGAATGGCCTAAGAGAATGAGAATATCGCAATTGATGAAGTCATTAGTTAACATGAGGAAGATATGGGTAGAGGTGAAAAAACACCACAAAGAGAGAATAGGTAGTACCATAGGGTGTTCGATGAAAATCCATATGGATGGAACCAATCTAGATTGAACCCTATGGCTATGGATGTTACTGGAGCTATAGTGTTACCATCACTACCGGTAGACACTAACTTCACTGTGTCTAGTGGTCTTGTACAAGTGCTTCAAATTTGTTGTTTGTTTATAGGGCTACCTTCAAAGGATCCACACTCTCATCTACACAATGTGGAATTTGTTTGCAAGAGTGTGATGGGGACCCAAAATCTTTCTATGGATGCAGTTAGTTAGAGAGTGTTTCCTTTATCTCTAGTTGGAAATATGGCTATTTGATTGTCTGAGATCCCACAAAGTTCAATCACTAGTTGGGCCGGCTACAAAGAGCCTTTATAGAAAGGTATTTTCCAAGGTCCAAGAAGCTCAAGCTTAAAGATCAAATAAACAATTTTGAACAATTGTTGGGTGACTTGATTAGTAACACATGGGAAAGGTTCACCAAATGCTTAAGAATAGTTTCAGACCATAAAATTGTTGATGATGCCTTGGTCGAGATCTTTTATCAGGCGCTTGACGAGAATAGTCAAGCTTGTGTCGACACAATCATGGGAGGCGTGTTTCTTGATCAACCTTTTCTATCAATCACTGAAAGAATGGAACAAGTGGTTAAAATGAATAGAGCATAGGGTCAAAGAGATAGAGGTGCTATGAAGACTTCTTTTGCAATAAACACCAACAATAAGCAAGTTAAGGTCAATAAGGAGATCATGCAACAACTTCCTAAACTTTGCACAAGCATGGACTTGGTCTTAAAACAAAACCAAGCAAGTGTTCAAGCAGTGACCCACCAACCTCCTAAGGCACCTGTGTATGAAAAAACATTCTTTGATGAAGATGCTTGCTTCAAGAGTAATCAATCGGCGGGTTTTAGGAATAACCCTTAAGGGTCCAATTCAGACTATTAGAGGCAAGGTTCCAGAAATCAAGGTTGGAGGTATAATCATGAGAGTGTGTATAAGGATAACTGAGGTGGTTATTATGAAATGGAAAGAGTGCTAGATGCCGAATGGGGTAGAAGAAATGGTTATAGAAATGGTCCTTTTGTGCCGCCCCACAACTATAATGCCAGGTCAAGTACCTCTAGGATTGAGGAGATGAGACCTTGAAGGTAATTAAATTGAATATTTCCGGCATAAACCAAAAGATAGAGTCTCATTTGGTGGCCATTAAATAATTAGAGCAACAATTTGGCCAAGTTTCTTCTTAACTGAACCAACACCAAAAGGGTACTTTATCGAGCAATATGGATCAAAATCCAAAGAATGATAGGCATTGCATGACGGTGATGAATAGGAGTGGTAAAACCACCATAGATCTCCCTATGCTGGTGGTTGAGGATGAAGCTTGTGAGAAGGGTATTGATGCTAAAGTTGTGGTTGAGGAAGAAGGTTTGGATAGTGACGGGATCCAAAGAGAAGAAGCGAGAGAGAAAGAAAAGGTTAAGATAATTCCATAACCTCCACCCCCTTTTCCTCAAAGACTTAAGAAAAAGAAGGATGATGACAAATTGAAACACTTCCTTTCGATGTTAAAGTAATTGTCAATCAACATTCCCCTTCTAGAAGATTTGGAAAAGATAACTGGGTATGCCAAGTACATGAAGGATTTGGTGATGAAGAACTGCATGTTAAGCCAAGAGCCTTCGTTAGAGCTTCAATAATATAATGCCATCATTACCAAAAGACTAGACTAAAAGTAGGAGGATCCCGGTGCATTAGTGATATAGAATTTACAAGAGCATTGTGTGACTTAAGAGCAAGTATTAATCTTATAACTCTTGTCATGTTCAAAAAGCTTGGTATTGGTACTTTTGTTCCAACAAGAATGTGGTTGCTTATGGCACATAGAAACAAAAAAAAGCTAAAAGGGATACTTTTTGATGTACTTGTAAAAGTTGATAAACACATCTTCCACGCTTATTTCGTAATTCTTAATTGTAAGGTTGATTTTGAGGAACCCATTATATTGGATAGAGTATTTTTGGCCACCGGGAGAGCCTTGGTAGATATGAATTCTGGTCAATTTCTATTCAGGGTTAATGATGCATAGGTATGTGTTTGACATTCGCCAATCAATGAAGCACCTAGATGAATTCAAGAGTGAGGTGTGGGACATTGAAGATTTTTTATGATGGATGATGACTAAGTCAAGCCGCGACGTTAAACAAGGCATTTCTTGGGAGGTAACTGAAGAATCTTTTATTGGCTTGTTTTAAGTTTATTTTGGTTATTTAAATTGTTAGGTAGTGGATTGATGTTTGCTTTGAATTTTAAAACATTGAATCAGTTCTTTTATTTTGGAAATTGATGTATTTTGAGGTTTAGTTTGCAGGTATGAATCAAAAGCAGAGAGTTGAAGAAAATTGCATTTGGTGCAACCTCTACGACCAGGCTTATAAGCCGTAGTGCACACTATGACTCGTAGTCATGCCTCATAGAAAAAATAATAATAAATTAAAGTTGTCACACACACTACAAGCTAACCTTATGATTCGTAGGTTCCCCAATGAGTCGTAAGTGGGGTTCGTATTGCCCACGTATGAATCCTAAAGTTTTCTAAGTGTTGGGTCTGCTATGAGACTGGACTTATGTCTAATGACTCGTAGTCGGGGTTTCATAGACTAGATCTATAGAATTTTTAAAGTTGACCCGGGTGAGTATTTTAAGGGTCAATCATTCAACCCCTAATTTCTCTTATTTCAAATAGTTTCTTCCCCCCAAAGCATCCCCTAAACCTTTTCTACTATTCTATCATCTTCTCCGTAAATCTACGTCAATATCCAACAAGATTTTTCGACGGGTCTACTAGACTAGGGTTTCAATATTCCTTTTTTTCTTGCAATGCGACTAATTGTTCTTTATCTTCCCAAGTGGTGTATTTCCTTGGTTAAATTATGCACACTCATGGTATAATTCTCATATATTGTTGGATGATTGTGTATTTAGTAGGGATATTGAGAATACCCTTGGTAATATGATTTAGTAGATATGAGAATTGGGGTTTGGTTAATTAATTGCCTTAGTGTTGTTTTGAAAGGTGAAATCTCCTTTGTTAGTTGATTGTGATATTAACAATTGATCATATAGGTGTAGTGCATGATTGTTGGTTGATGTGAATCCATGTCGGGATTGGAATTGGGTTAATGTGGTATGTTTGGAATATGATTTATCATTTGAGATACCCATTGTATGGCTTTGTTTTGAACTCTTTTAAACTCCTATGATTGTGTGTTGGTGTTGATAATTGTGAGTTTGGGGATCATTTTTTCTTGGGTATTTATTCAAGGTGATTGGGAAGTGTTGTTTAATTGTTTGGATCGCAAATAGCTCTTTATGGGATAAGTTTTAACTTGGGTAAGCATTTTTGATAAATGGGATTGTTTGTGTGGTTGAGACAGTGTATACAACTTGCTTCGATGTTGTTTATTTTTTGTTGGAATGATTTGGGATTTTTGTGGTGAAGGTACAGATGCCTATTGTTTTCTGCTATGAGGCCTTCCTACAACTCATACAATGTCCTATGAGTCATAGTAGCCCTTCATAGGGAGCAGCAGTAACCTATGGTTCCTTATCACTTACCATACGAGACCCACCTATGGCTCGTGATATTTACTATGAATCATAGTGAGGGACTAGTAGGACCTATCCTATTTTGAAATGTATTTTCTTACCTACTTCCAGCCTAGGCTACGACTCGTGGGTTACCCTATAAGTCATACCCGAGCTTCATATCTGTGATCAAAATGATTTTTATCTAGGTACCTTGGCACTATGAGTCCACTATATGAGTCGTAGGTCACCCTATAAGTCATACCTGTGCCTTGTACCTATAGACCTATAACTGGTTCAGTGCATTTTATTTGTGTTTTCTTTTGTTGCTTTTTGCTGCTCCTTGTTTATTCTTCTGAGTAACTCCCATTTGATTAAACATTATGGTGCTCATTTTATGGTATGGGGTTGCTTTTCATATACGATGCCTCTAAAAGATAAACATGTTATCCAAGCTTTCTAGAGAAAATTGATAGACGAATCGTCTGAGATAGAATAGTCAGAAAAGTCCACAGACTCTGTGTAGACCTAGAGGAAAATATGCCTTAGACTAGAGCCTAGATTGCACAAACACCAATGGAAGTTGATAGCCCCTCTCATCTAAGGAGGAGGGTGATGATGATAGGTCTGATAGCAATATGCTACAGATGACTCCCTCTTACTCTGAGACTAATTCACCGAAGGCTTCACTCCGCAAAATGAGACTGATCCTACTATATCCTGCATCGACCCCAGAAAATACTAGAGGTGGTATTCCAGGCATGAAAGAGATATACAAGAAGGGGATAGAGCCTAAAGGACAGGTAAAGCCTGTCAGGTAATTTCACGAGGAGTCGAGGCTAAATAACTTTGGGCTAAGTAGGGTGCCAAACTTGGAGGCTTAGATTGACCGACATGGACTGAGGTGGTTATCACAGAGGTTGGGCAAGTATTCTGCTTATCTAGTTCAAGAGTTCTACGCCCCTATCATGCCACTATTATTCGAGATCTTCCTAAGAGGAAGAAATCTATCGATCAGCCACAGTTATGAGAAGTTCTAGTCAGGGACTAGATGGTTGAATCTCAGAGGAGACTATAAGGAGGGTTCAATTTGGGCCAAACTATAGGGTACCTTGTTCACCACCAAGTATGATACTAAGATCAAGGAGATGCAATGGGCAGTGAATGAGAAGAATGTGGATGTTAAGACTAAACTCCTCAGGGGAATAGCTAGCCAGATCTGTGAAGGTGGCAACGCGCTTGCATAGGTCACAAGCCATGTTAAGCAAATAGTGAAGTCTCACTTATCCTTCCTAGACAAATTCTCATGGTCTATTATCTGTTGGCGCATCCATCCTACATTTACAAATAATCTGATCACTATAGAGAGGGTTGTACTCTAAGCCAGTATCTTAGCTTGGTATGATATAGATTGGGCTCGAGTTATGGCAGAGCAAATCCATAACTCAGCGATTTGTACCCAAACCTCATTGCCTTTTCCCATCTTGATATATAAATTATGTAATGAGGCTAGGGTAGGCGTCTCCCTCCACTTCGATCAATATATATAGATTGTGGGAACTATGGATCCCAACTTGATTACGGCTGATGAAAACCTGATGACCCTATAGTGAGCAACTTCTCTTCCTATTCCAGATCAAGTCCTTCTAAAGCCACACACTTAGGAGACTACTCTAGCTACCTCCAGTTCCACTCCACTTGCAGTTCAGCCACCTCAGCTGTTGAGACCGAGGCTCTGCCATCCTCGGATACACCTACACCTGCACCTTTTACTACTCAGGTTGCCTCTACAGACTATCTTTTTATGTCTACTTTTACATTTCAAGCTTTGGTGCATAGGTTAGCGAGGATGGAAACCCAGCTGAGAAGACTGATGAGCCAGATCAAAACCTTGGGTTTGTCAGACAAACTAGGACTTAAAGGAAAGGGCCAAGGCATACACTTGAGAGGTTGTATATCAGAGAGTTCATGTAGTGGCTGCCAGGATAAGTGCCTTCAAGGAGAAAGTCCAGCCTATACTTGAGGGTGCACGACCTACTGACATAGCTATTGTGATGGATGAGTTGTCCAAGTTCAAGGCCAACCTATTGAAGATGTTAGCGACTCCGATAGCAGTTCTCAAGGTGGCACTAGAGAGTGATGATGTGATTGACCTATTTGATGATTGCTCACATGCCAATGAGAAGAGACCCCTCGATAATGAGTACACAGTGGTGCACCAAAAAAGACCCAGGACAGATGCTAAGGTGGCAGAGCTAGAAGAGCAGATTACCGATGAGGTGGTGCAAGTGTCATTGGCTATGGAGGCGATACAGAGAGAGCGGGGGCAGTAGATAGCACAAAGGAGCCGAGAGCTGAGGTACAGTTGTAGCCCAAACCACCGAGGAGGATATTGAGCCCCAGGACGCCTAGGACCAGATAGATGTCAGTGTATGAGCACCTTATATTTGATGCTTTCGACTCCCATCCTTATTGTTACTTATGGATATTTTGTTCTCATTTTAGACAATACTTTTATGTTGATTTTTGGATACTTTTGAATTTTTTGTTTTTGATGTTTGGTGTTAATTATGTTTTGGATGATTGGTTTTAAATTTTTATTTTTGTTATATGTATATATATATATATGTTTACTTTGACGATAAAGTATCATCTTTTGGTTGGATGTGGGAATTTATGGACTATGGTAAAGTCTAAGTTGCCTTTAGTTCATAAATTTTCTATTTTTGATCCCAAGGTTTTCTTGTCGTGTTTCTTTTTTTTTGTGGATATCTTTAATTTTTGTTGAACTGACATATTTAGGTAGTGTAGATAATTTATAAATATATAGTGATTATTATCTTTTGGAATATATATAATCTTGAATGATTTTATTTTGAAAATTAGGTACCTTCAAAATTTTTGGCATTGTTTCTTACCATTGTAATCTTGCACTGATTATTTTCCAATGTTTATTCTGATAAAGATGAGGCAAGTTGATGCTTGAAGAATGACCTGTGAGTCTATATGATTGTGTATGTAATGTCATGTGTTTGTGAGCCTATTTTGTCATATTCATACATTGTGTACTAATTTAAAACTTGCCTTGTTACTTGAAGATTGGACTGGAGATATGGTTGATTACGAAAGGATCTTAGGCTATTATTCTTTTAGTGAGTCCATTTTTGCCTAAATGACCTACCAATTATAGTAATTTAACCCTTGCTCCAAATGTTTGAGATTTACATATATCTGTTCTTTCTTTACCTAAATAGCCTAGCCTTAGTTTGTGAAATACCTTGATATTAGCCCTGGTCTATCCTTGAACATGTGAACCTTGATTGAGAAAAAAAGCTTACATTGAGGGTGGCTACCAAAAGTGGCCTTAGTTTGGGGAATGGATATTGTGTACTTCACCTCAAGCTAAAATCCTAAGTTGAGGGTGGCCTTTATTATGGTAAAGTGATGAAATGAGATGGTCAGTTGGAAAAGAAAGAAACAAGGAAAAACTATGTGCCAGGTGAGAGAAAAAGAAAGAAAAGTCATCTTGAATTGAAAAGAAAAGAAAAGTGAGTTCGAAAATAAGGCACAGCTAAAAAAAGAAAAGAAGTACCGAGAAAAGCTTGAAAAGGAAGAATAAGGGAGTATATAATAAAAATAGTTGAGTTATGGAGGTAAGAGTGTTGAAAAATGTGGTTTAAGGATACCGTTTAGTCATTCCTTGCCTAAAATGCCATACTAAAGCCCCATGAACCTATGTTACAAGCTCATTAAGTCCTAAAGTTATCCTAGTTTAACTAGTCAACAGTCCAGAGTTTGAGTATAGGGGAAAGCCTATGTGTTAGTTATCATGCATGAATTTCATTTGTGAGAATGAAGTTGGTTGCACAGTCCCGAACTTTGATTGATTTTCAAGTGAAATAAAGGGACTTATTTTCTGTGAGGGCATTTGCATTGCATGATTGACATATTCCTTGTTCAGTGATTGTGGTTGAGTGATACTCCTTCACTTGTCATAGTTGGAATATAGGATGTATCATTGTGTCTTGGCTTGCGTGGTAGCTTTACAATCAGATTTTGAAAATGAGAATTGGGTACCTAATTGGAGTTAAGTGATGTATATGCCATTGGGATAGTTGTTACGTCTTTCATATTGTCTATGTAGATCGAGTTATCACTTGAGGAAAAGCAACAATTCTAAGTGAAGGGTGTTGATGTGCTATCAAATTACAACACATTTGATGCCTGAAATAAGGGATTTTGCAAATTCTTAATGCAAATTTTTATGGTTTTATATTGTTCTTACAAAAAATATAGGTTGGCGTGATTTATGGAGAAAATTGTAGATTTTGCTAAAGTACAGGACATATTAGCCATTCAACGAGTCACAACCCAAGCTATGAGTCGTAGGATACGCTCTTAGCAAGAAACAGTGAGCAAAATTAGGAATTTGCAAAGTTAAGGTTAGCCATATGAGGCTAACCTACAAGTCGTGAGTAGTACTATGACTCGTAAGAGGTGCTCTCATAACAAGAAATACTGTGCCGATAATTTGGACCAAGAAATGCAACTTAGGACTATGAGAAGACACTATGATTCATAGACCACACCATGACTCATACCAATAAATCGTAGCATTCAAGTCCAATATGTTAGTTGCTAACCACGAAATCCCGAATACAACTCGTAGGTTACCCTACAAGTCATATCTGCAAGTTGTAACAGCTGCCAGCTATATCTTTTTATTGTATTTTTTGGGGTCTTTTTGTAAATATTATAAATAGATAATGGTAGGGTATTTTGGGGAGAGATTTTGACATTCTACAGTTTCAGAAGAAACCTTGAATATTCTTAGAGGACTTTTTAGGGTTTAGGGTAGATTTTATCTTTTCATTTTCGAAGACCCATTTTGGGGGATTGAAAATCACATTTTACTCATTTTCCATTAATCAAAGCTTGTGGTTTAAACTTCAAGGTATTTTTGTTCTTCATTATTTTTGGGTAATCTCTCAACTATATTTTTTACATTCATTGTTTTTTATTTTGCCTTAGCCATGAGTAGCTAAGCATCTACAACTTGTGGTTGTAGGAACCATGAGGAGTTGACTTGAAATAACCTACACTTTGTGCATTTCTTTGGTTGGGTACTTGCATGTATTATTTATTTTTCTTCACTTTGAATGTTGTTTGGTGGTGGCCAACACCAAACCTTGCCTACTATCACGATCCCAACTAAGATAGTGATGAATAAGAAAAGAAAAGTAGATGACAACATTCAATTGATGTGTCCTCATCTAATCAACCAAACCTGACCAAGGGGAGATTGACTGGGATAATGAGTAACAGTTAGTTGGTACACCATGGTTGCCGACTAATCGCTATGGTGAAATTCGACCTTCACCTTCACAAGAGGGCTAGAAGAACTTAAGCTACCATCTTACATGCAATGTCTTTATTAGAGTTATGTTGTCTAGGGTAATTGAGTCAATAAATCATAGGGAACACAATTCCCAAGTTGTCCCTCAATTTGATTGTCTTCTTGCATAAGTAGTGTAGTGCTTATTTCTATCCTTCATTTTGAATCACCCCCCTATGCCTATTTTAGAGAATATAGTGTTCGATGCTTGAAATGATTGATAGTGGATCAACATAGTCAAGCCCAGTATTCCCTGTGAATTCGACTCTAACCTCTAGTTAGGTTTATACTAGACTGCAACGACTTTACTATTGGAGTGTGAACATTAGTTCCTTTGTTACCTGCTGGTGCATTGGAATGTTATCTTGGTATCTTAGTTATGTTATTGTCATTTTATCTAGTTGTGGTGACACATACTCACCAAATTTTTCTATTTGTATGAATTGCCTGATCACTTGACATCCTTGTGCACTTTGTCCTTCTTGTGCCTTTAACTTTGTCACTATTGGAATGCCTCTTGTTCGGATTAATTACCATCCTGATTATAGATTTTTTTGTTCATCCTAAGTATGGAAGCGGTCCATTTTATGAATGAAGTAGAAATTCATTCTTAATATGGTAATTCATTCACTTGAAAATTGGGTTTTCAACCTTCCTAGTATAGGACTTCGGTCCTTCTTAATACTTGATTATGTTTGGTGTGATGGCATGATTTACATACTAGGTGAACCTTGTCATTTGAATGTATTGTGAAAATTGTTCCAGGAACTCTTGATTCTTAGATCATTAAATATCCTACTTGATACTATTGATATATTTGTTCACTTGGTCTATTTACTGTAATTCAATTGTGTTGCCCTTTGACTTAAGGATGGTAAATTTAGAGATGTAAGTTTCTTAGCTTTTTGCTTTTACACTACTAAGCTTCATGCTTAGCGATAGTTGTTTTTATCATAAAGAGAACCCGAGATGATGCTTGTGGATGGCCATTAAAGATAAATTTTGGGAGTTGTGCAGAAAATCACATTTGCATCTAGACATATATTGTTGAAGTTTTGGGACATGTACATGATTCTCTTGTTGCATATGTATGTATAAATTTAAAAGGCTAGTGTAAATTGTGGAGCCATGGTTTGTAACTTTAAGTTTTGGCTTGTATAGTTAAATTTGAGTCGGTGAGCTTGTTGTTATATTAAAATACTAGTTATATTAAGATGATTATATGAAATAAAACTAGTAAATTTGATATTCTTGTATTTTAGCATTGGTAATACTTTTTAGCGTGCTGCAACATTAGGGGAAATATATAAATATATCACAAGATATTAATTTAAATTACTAGCAAGGTACTTATGCAAAAAACGTGAGCTAGAAATCAACTAAACCACCTTTAGAACAAAATCCTATACTTTTATCAATTTTGAATTCTTTATTTAATTGTGATTAATATGCCACAAGTTAAATTCTTCGTATGTTAGTAAGTATGATGTAAGCCTAGAGCATATAGAAGTGGCAATTCACCGCTAGCATTGCCAGAAGTGTTGGTATCAGAGCCCACGCTTATGATTCTAGGACTTTTAATGTGAATTACTTGTATACTTGTCTATTTTGTAAATGGTCCAAGCTATGTTATCTATTTATTTACATGATTAATACTATTTTAGTTCTTGTAATATGCATATACATCATGTACATGTCCCTAATGAAATGTGATATTCTCTTTTGAAGGAATTAAATGAATGTCTCTTCCTCTAACAGACCTATGGAAGCAGCACAGGAAGGATCAAATAACTCTTATTCCCAACCTCGTCCACTAGAAGGGGTTGACGAACATCTTTGAGATCCATACGTCCCCGATACTAGTGCATCTAAAGTGAGAAACCAAGGTGTAAGACTTTTCCACATCCCCGGATGAGCCATAGTACTTAGGATATGAATCCTACTTTCCAACAAATGGCTTAATTCTTCTACCCACATAGCTGAAGCGATGTATGATCCTAATGGGATAAACTTCAAGAAAATGAGCAAAATGAGAGGGGTAGAATTTGAAGGTTTTGTTGATCCCACTAATGTTGAACAATGGTTGGAATGCACAAGGAGGGTGTTTGAGCAATTTGAGTGTTCAGGTGTTGCAAAATTTATGTTGTTTCACTATTACAAAAGGATGCTTATGATTGGTGGGTGAGTGTTCCAAATGCCAAGGCAAAACCTCCTGTTCTAACTTGGGATGACTTTCTTAAGGAGTTCCTTATGAAGTATGTTCCACCTGCCTTCTGTAATGCTAAGAAAAAGGAGTATTTAAGTTTAAGGCTACGAGGCATGTCTATTGTTGAATATAAACAAAAGTTATTAAGGCTTTCTTATTTTACTAGAGATATTATTAAAGAGGAGAAAGATAAGTGCGGGAGATTTGAAGATGGCTTAAATGGTCTATCAGAATGAATGTGGCAATCTTGCAACAAGAGAACTTCTGTAAATTAGTTATTGCTGCTCTTACCTTTGAAAGATTTGATAAGGAAGAAGCTAGTAGACATGAAAATAAACTCCGGAAACCTAAATCAGATTTCGTAAGTCTATACGAAAAGGGAAAGTTTGATGATTCTAAGGCTAGTAGTATTAAAAGGTCACCTCAACCCAAGCAAAGCAGATCAGATTATTCTACCAGTAGCATTCAAAATAATGGTCAAGGCAAGACTTGTGTTCTTACATTGAACAATGTAGAAAAAACCATTATGGTGTTTGTAGGAGAGCTTCTGTTGCATATTTTAACTGTGGTAGCTTTGATCATAAATTAAAGGACTACCCTAAATAGGTTCCTTCCTTGCAAACTGAAAGCTCGGTTCAGAAGCCTTCTACTACTACTCCTCAAACCAATAGGGGTGCCAGACTAAAAAACATCCAAGAGGCTGGAGAAAGTAAAGCAAATCAACCTAGTGGACCAAGGGCTATAACAAGAGATTATTATATGAAACAGAGGGATTATCAAGATTGCCAAGATGTGGTAGTTGGTAAATTTTACTTATTTGGCTTATGTGTGTTTACATTATTTTATCCTGGTTCTACACATTCTTATATTTGTTCATCATTCATTCTTACTGAAAATGTGAAATCTGTAAGGCTTGATTATAATGTTCTAGTTGAAATTCCCTTGGTCTACCGAGTTGTTTGTAAACGAATTTATCGAGTTTGTCCCTTCTTAATCAAAGACCTAGTTCCCGATGAATTTGATTGAAATGTGGATTTATAAATATCACGCAGTAGTGGATTGTAGATCAAATCATGTGACTTTTAAGGACCCTGTATTTTCTCATATTATTGTACAAGGTGAAAGATCATTGACATCTAGTATTATTTCTATGGCCTTGGCATGAAATATGATTCTGCAAGGTTGTGATGTGTATCTTGCTCACATAGTCGATACACGCTTGGAGAGCAATAGATTTAAAGATATACCTACTGTGTGCTACCTTCCAGAAGTCTTCTCAGAAAATTTTCTTGGGTTACCCCCGGAAAGGGGAGTTGAATTTCAAGCTTATTCCTAAATTTACACCTATTTCTATTACTCTTTATTGGATGGCTCCAACATAACTAAAAGAGTTGAAAACTTAGTTGCAAGAACTTTTTGAGAAGGGTATTATCCATCCCAGTATCTCTCCTTGGGGAACCCCTTTTTATTTTTAAAGAAGAAGGATGGAACTCTTAGATTGTGTATTGACTACAGACAACTCAATAAAATAACAGCCAAGAATAAATATCTACTACCAAGGATTGATGATTTACTTGATCAGTTAAGGGATGCTAATTTATTCTAAATAATCGATTTAAGGTTCGGGTATCATCAACTGCACGTTAGAGAGAAAGATATTACTAAAATTGCTTTTAAATCTTGGTACGATCATTATGAATTCTTGGTGATGCCATGCAAATTTAATAATATTCCTGAAATATTCATGGAACTAATGAATCGAATATTCAAGCCATATCTAGATTAATTTGTGGTAGTTTTTATAGATGATATTTTAGTGTATTCCAAGGGTAATCAAGATCATGATAAGCATCTCCGAATTGTTTTGCAAATTTTGAAGGAGAAAGAACTTTATGCAAAACTTTTCAAGTGTGAATTTTGGCTAAATGAAGTGACCCTTTTGGGGAACGTCATGTCAGCCGAAAGTTAAAGGTGGATCCTAGTAAAATACAAGCAATCATTAAATGAATGCCTCCCAAGAGTCAAACCAAAGTAAGAAACTTCCTATGCTTAGCGAGATACTATAGGAGGTTCGTGAATGGCTTCTCATTATAGCCTCTCTTTGACTAATCTCTCAACGAAAGAGAAAAGTTCATCTGGAGTGACAAATGCCAAGAGAGTTTTGAAACTCTTAAATCCTTATTGATGTCAGCTCTTGTACTTACTCTACCAATGGAGGGGAAGGAGTATGTGATATATAGTGATGCATCTCATCGTGGTCTAGGTGTGTTCTGATGCAAAAAGGGAAAGTTATTTCTTATGTCTCTCAGAAATTAAAACCACATAAATTGAATTATCCTATCCATGATCTGGAACTTGCTGCTATAGTATTTGCCTTAAAGATATGGAGACATTATCTATATGGAGAAAAATATTACATATTCACTAATCACAAAAGCCTAAAATACTTGGGTACAAAAAAGGAGTTGAACCTAAGACAACGTAGAAGGCTTGAGCTCAGTAAGGATTATGATTGTACGATCAATTATCATCCAGGAAAAGCTAATGTAGTTGCAGATGCCTTAAGTCGCAAGTCATTTGCAAGTCTATCCTTGAGTTCACTACCTTCATTTGTTGAGTTAAGAGTAATGAATACTCATATTACACTTCATTCATCTAGCTCGATTGTTACCAACTGCAAGGTAAACCTGTATTGCTTAAGTAAGTTGACAAGTAGAAGAGTTATTAGATGAGAAACTCATAAAGCTGACCAAAAAGGTTCAATATGGAGAAATGATTTTTCATTAACAGAGGATGGTGTCTTATCTTATCAAGATAGCTTGTGCGTACCTAATTATGAAAGACTGAAAACAGAAATCTTAACTGAAGAAAACACTTCATCACATGTCATGCACCCTAAAGGTATGAAAATGTACCGAACCCTTAAAGAACACTACTGGTGGAATGGTATGAAGAAAGACATTGCGGAGTACATTTCAAAATGTTATGTTTGTCAACAAGTAAAAGCAGAACATTAATTTCCAATTGGGCTACTCCAACCCTAGTTGATACCAGAATAGAAATGGGAAAGAATAATAATGGACTTTGTTTCTGAACTTCCTCACACTTAAAAGAACCATGATGCAATATGGGCAATAGTGGATAGATTAATGAAAAGTGCTCTTAGCAATCAGGATAGACTTATTCACTTGAGATGTTAGCAGAACTATACATTAATTAGATTGTAAGGCTACACAGAATCCCTATCTCTATTGTCTCTGACAGAGACCCAGGGTTTACATCTATATTTTGGTCTAGATTACAAAATCCCTTGGGTACCAAGTTAAATTTCAACACCTCATTTCATCCTTAGACGGAAGGTCAGTCAGAAAGATTGATACAAATTCTCGAGGATATGCTTCGACCATGTATCATTAATTTTGAGGGTAGTTAGGACAAAGATTTGGCTTTAGTAGAATTTGCTTACAATAATAGCTACCAATCGAGTATTGGAATACCTCCTTATAAAGATTTATATGGAAGAAAGTGTTGGACTTCTCTTTTTTGGAGTAAAGTTAGTAAAAGAAAACTTATTGGTCCTGAAATTGTGCAGGAAACATAAGACAAGGTAAAGGTGAACAAAGATGGTCTGAAGATTGCTTCTGATATGCAAAAATCCTATGTTGATCTTAAAAGGTATTATATCGAGTATAAAGTTGGTGATAAGGCATGCATAAAAGTATCTCCATGGAAGAGGATTATGAGATTTGGCTAAAAGGAAAAACTTAGTCCCTGATCTATTAGACCATATAAGGTACTTGAAAGAGTGGGAGCAGTTGCATATAAATTAACATAACTACCAAAGTTGAACAAGATCCATGATGTATTCCATGTGTCAATGCTCAGAATATATCATTTTGACCCCTCTCACGTCTTGCCAGTTGAATTTATTAAGGTTAATCAAGACTTGATGTATGAAGAAGAACTTGTCCGTATTCAAGATCGGGAAATAAAAGAACTTATAAACAAGAAAATTTCCTTAGTAAAGGTATTTTCGAGGAACCATTTAAGAGAAGAAGCCACTTGGGAGGGGGAAGAAGATATAAGGACCCAATATATGCAGTTATTTTGAGACTAGCATAAGGTATTCAAGATGAAATTTCTTAAGGATAAGAGAGTTGCAATGACCTTATTACATACCCTTATTGTTAAATAATGTATTTTACTTTTTAAAAGGTATTCCCGCAAGATTAAACCAACCCCTACTTCACAACTCTTTGACTTGAGTTTGTGTCGTTAAAGAAATCAACTTTCTTGAATCGTAGAAATGAATGAGGGAGTGGTTCATTTAGGGAAATTTATTTACTTTTATGCAATTATATATTTTTAACAAGAGTTAAATAATAATTATTGTGTATGAACAAAATAAATAAGGAAGGGGAAAGAGAAAATTAGCGAAGCCACCTTATTGGACTATTTTTCTTTTAAGATGCTTTTGACATAAAATATATTTTCCCCAAAGTAAGTCAGTTTAATGACCTTAGAAACTCTCTTATAACCTTATATTTGACAAACATACACAAAATAAATTAATTCATAGGAGCAAAGTTGAGAAATCCCCTATCCTTTGATAAGTGGTTAAATTCTGTCTTTAAATTATATAGTGTGTAGTAATTATGGAGTATCTCATTTTATATAGTTCTATTCGTAGTGTGAGAATATGTTTTGGAAATCTAATTGACATACCTACAACTTTTATGTTTATGTCAAAATCTATATCTTCTTGTAATATATCAAAAGAAAGCATGAAACACAGTGAAAGTTCTGGCTCGTTTTCTGTGTAAGAAGCCTTTTATGTACTGTTGTTAGTATTTTAACCATATATTGATGTGTGAGCTTTAATCTATGTTGTTTATTATTTCATTTCAACCCCAATACATTTATCTACAACTCCTGTGTTTATTTTTGGACCTAATTTTGTAGTTATGGATTTGAAATAGTGGATGAAAGTTAGGACAAGTTTTGTCCAGAGTTTTGACATAGAAATCCCTGGGGGTGTACTTTTAGTGTTTCGATTATAAATACTTTTACAAAGGGTATTTTGAAGATATTTTTGATTGTTTTCAACCTATATTTATATACCTACAATTTTCATGTAGACTAGAAAGCCTAGTTTGTCCATTTACAAATTCAAAATCTAGTTGAATTGCAAGGCAGTAAAGCTGCTGAGAAAGAGTGTGATTTACAGAAATAGGACTCTGTATTGATGTTTGTCTTGTTAGTTTCTACCTGTTGAAATTATTGAATATTAAATAAGCATAAAAATGAGTATTTACGTTACTCACACTCTTGTAATATTAATAAAATTGATTGAAGAAATGGATGATGTGTTGATCCATGACTTGAACTCCGTAGGGTCAATTGCACACTACAAGGTTCAGGTTTATGTAAAAACTTGTTCTTGTGCCTTTGTTACCTACTGGGCATTTGAATGTTATTGTCATGCCCAAAGTCCTATTAGGGTGGACTGGTACCTGTTGCCGATAAGGCCTGGGAGAACCAATCAGTATCTATGCACTTTCTATACATATTATAAGTGATTTATACGTTTAACATGCCTTAAAGAAAGTAAATAGTGATAACAAGCCAAAAGGAGATGCATATGGCTAGGTTGTTGGGGCCAGGGTGTTTAAAGTACGAACCATGACCACACTTTAATTTACATAGTCTACAAATCCTCTAGATAAAGAAAAGTATCTGATTAGGGTTGGGATAGGCCCCACCTCGACTAACTATACAATACAAAAATATAAGCTCTAGATGCACAAAGCTCCAAAGAAACCTGTAGCTTGGTAACAGTAGTTGGATATCCTGTACTCCTATTAGGGAGATCTACTAACATCTGTACCTGCAGCATGAAATGCAAGTCCTCCGTAAGGGACATCAGTATGAGATAATGTACTGAATATGTAAGGCAGGGAACACTGTATATGAAGTAGCAACTCAAATGAAACTATTCACTTGTGTAGGATAAGAGACCACCCTTAGTTATATTGTGGGATCATGTACTTTATATTCTTTTTATTACTTTACCTTTAATGTATAATCAGTGCATAACAAGTAATGCAAATGAGCAGCTGATCAGTCATAAATCTATATTGGGACCGGCCCTAGCTACACTTTTATATTAACCCCTTGGGCTACACCCCGTGATAGGATTGACCCTGGCTAGGTGATTCTTCCACCCCTCGGATAACGACCCATCAATAAGCAATATACTTTACTTTATCTTTCAATTACCTTTGAGATGATTTTTTTGGTAGTCGTAATATTGGAGCTGTAGGACTATATATACAACATATAACATGTAAATAATTATAAAAGACAGCACCACAATGAAAGGAGTAAGTTGCATAAATAATGAAATGCATAGGAGGTAGAACAACACATGAACTTTATTTAGTAGAATAAATTCATGTATATTGGTATCTAAGTATGTATGAAGATTCAAAGGTGACTATGTATGGGAGCATATGAACATGTGAAAGAGTTGAGACACGGTTAATAGTTGTATCGGAGTTGGTAAGTGCCTTTATGTGACAAGGAGGGATCTATGTTTCATGCCAAATAATACGAAATCGAGTAGCCTTACATACCTTGTTGTATGACCTCACTATTACCTCAAGATAACCTTCACTTTCTCCAAATATTTATCTACAACATAGTAGGTGATAAAACTAGCATTAACAGCTAATAGATACATCTTGGCAGCCCAATCTCATAAAACCCATACGAGCAACAAGCGTATAATTATAAACCCGACCGTATTATTTCAAGATTTCCACCTCTAATCATATTTTCTAATACACACTCTCATATACATATCATGTGCAGCCATTGTTAGTGCCATAAAAGTCTTACAACAGCCCATAAAGCACCACAAGTAACAATTCTACACAACATACAAGCAGGAGGCATAACATTACATCCCTTCACTACATTTTGATGTCGATAATCCTGAACTTGTTTTAACTTTACCAAAACTATACTAAACACATACATACACAAAAAACACCCTTAAAACAGTCCTAGAATAGTATCAAAGAAGTCATAAAGGACGTGAGTCAATAGCCTTCCATCCATTAGCCGACAAGTTCGTACTAAGAACACAATTGCGATATCCTATAAGAACTCACTTTTGCGGACTATAAAATTAGTGCAGTAGCTTAGTCACATAACTAAAAAATTATACCTTGTTACAAACATGAGTCTTAGTTCATAATTCAGCCAACCAAGAAGAGAAAATCCTCTTGAATAACAAGAAAAGTTCACAACAATCCTTAGGACACATGCTGTCCAAATTTCCAGCACAAGCATAACTAGCATATATTTCTTGTTTGTCATTGGATAAGTATAAAAAAATATATGGATATTTCCACTTACCTTAGCCTTCAAGATTAGGGTTTACTTCAAGAACCTTAGATGGTTGTATTGGCTGCCTTGTGAAGTGCAATAAAGAGAAAAAGAAGAGTCTTTAGAAAGCTGAAAATTTGTTCCAAAGTGAAATGATTTAAGGGGCTGTTTTTTAGCCCTTTTTAAAGGCTCTCTTGGACGACTTTCTCTTGCATTTTTGACCACATATTACCACATATTACTAAGCTAGTGAGACAGCATCTTAGTCCTTACACTTGGGCCTAAATAGCTTCCCATTTTCTTAATTCCTCTTCACTCAGTTTGGGCCCAATTAGTCAAGTAGGTTGTGATGTACTTGGGCCCTTTTATTATTCATCTTAGGCTATAAGTATTTCATATTTACTATAGTAAAACATGGGCTAAAGTTATACTCTTAACACGAACTTTATTCACTATTGGATTTGGACAAATTTGACGTCGGGCCTCGTCTCCATTTAGCTAGGAAATTTAAGCTAAGCAAGTAGGTGACTCACCGGCTAGCTTCCTAAGTCCTATAAGCACCTCACTTCTCTCACTTCATTTAAGTTTGTGATCTCCTCAATTTGACTTAAAACTTATTTACACTATATCCTCTTCAGCGTTAGACATATATATTGCTCTCTAAATTGAGATTCAAGCACTTTTAAAAATGGGCGCCAATTAGACCAAACCATATCATGTTTCATTTGCGTAGTACTAATATTGTAAGATGTGGGGTCTTATAGTTATATTGGTGTGTTAGATATATTCTTGTCATTTTAGCTTGTTGTGGTGATATATATTCGCTTAATTCACCTATTTGTAAGAATTGTCTAATCACTTGACATCCTTGTGGACTTTGTCCTTCTTGTACCTTTGACTTTGTCTCTATTGGCATGCTTCTTGTTCGGATCAATTGATATCTTGATTGTGGATTTTTCATTGATCCTAAGTATGGAAGCAGACCATTTTATGCATAACTAGGAAGTCATTCTTAATATGGTTCTTGGTTCTCTTGATAATTGGGTTTTCACCCTTCTTCATACAGGGCTTTAGTCCTTCTTAATACTTGATTATGTTTGTTGTGATTGTATCACATATATATTGGGTGAACCTTGTCATTTCAATGTCTTGTAAAAATTGTTTCAAGAACTCTTGATACTTAGATCATTACATATCCTACTTGATACTATTGATATATTTGTTCACTTGGTCTATTTACTGTATTCCAATTGTGTTGCCCTTTGATTTAAGGGGGGGTTAAATTGAGGGATGTAAGGTTATCAGCTCTTAGCTTTTACACCACTAAGCTTCATGCTTAGTGATGGTTATTTCTATCATAGGGAGTACCCATGATGATTCTTAAGGATGACAATTGAAGATAAATTTTTGGAGTTGTACAGAAGATCACATTTTCATCTAGACATATATTTTAGCAGTTTTGGGACATGTACATGATTTTCTTGTTGCATATGTATGTATAAATTTGAAAGGCTAGTGTAAATTATGGAACCACGGTTTGTAACTTTAAGTTTTGGCCTATTTAGTTAAATTTGAGCCAGCAAGCTTATTGTTATATTAAAATACAAGTTATGTTAAGATGATTGTATGAAATGAAAACTAGTAAATTTTATGCCCTTGTATTTTAACATTGGTAATACTTTTCAGCATCCTACAATAGTAGGGCAATTTATAAATATCTCTCAAGCTAGTAATTTAAATTGCGTACTAGGTACTTACGCCAAAAACTTGAGCTAGAAATCAACTAAACAACCTTTAAAATAAAATCCTATACTTTTAACTATTTTGAATTCATTATTTAATTATGATTAATATGTCACATGTTAAATTCTTCATATGTTAGTGAGTCTGATGTAAGCATAGAGCATATAAAAGTGGCATCCTCCTGCGAGGGTTGCCACATAGCTGGTGCAAATTATCTGGTGCAGGCACTTTTTCCCTCTGCATTCATTAGGTAGTGATGGTATTGGCCTTCTCTGCAATCGCGGAGTATATGTATGGGTGACCCCCCCACCTCATTTTCATCTCCGCATACACAGGATGGGCTTCATGCTCGCGGAGGTCTATATTTATTTCTCCTCCGCTTTCACAGACCTTTATCCGCATTCGTAGAGTGTGTTTTGTCTGTAAATTCTTAAAATCTGAGAGTCACCATTTTTTCTCATTTTTATGAACTTCAAGATTTTCAGGGCAATTTTGAGTAAAGATATTTAAAGAATTATGTCGGGTAAGTGATTCAAACTCTATTTTGGTCATTTTCATTAACTTTTGTTTTGATTTTGTCTTGACTTTCATGATTTTGAATGTCCAAAATTGGGGATTTTAGACCATGATGTTCCAAACTTTAAAGTGTGATTTCTCCTTTAATTTGAACTCAATTTTTATAGGATTTTCACCCATAGACTCCATTTTCGTGTAGAATTTGATTTTAAGCTCAAATTTCAGATTTGGAGACTTTGAAGTTTTGCCATAAAATTGACCATTTCGCCCCTAAGCCTAATTAATGTCAATATGGGTATTGATTGCATCACTTAACACGTAGTATCTATTTTTAATAGCATTTGGTCGAATCAAGAATCATTTGGAGGATTTTAGTTAATTAAAAGCTTGATTGAGTGTTATTTCGGCATCGAGGTAGGTTCGACTAACCTTTTTGGGACTAAAATTGAGTTGCTGATCATATTTATGTGGTAATTGCAAGATCTAAACTGATTTATGGGTAATTCTATTGATATAATGGAATAATGATGGTAATATTATTTTTGTTGAACTGAAGTATGAGTAAATTGTGATCCTATTGATAAATTGAGGTGAAATATTATGAATTGAGGTAAGATGGGATAGTGATATGATAATACGAGGCATTGTGATACCATGTGGGCAATTATAGTGATAAGTGGGGCTATTGAGACACCTTTGATCATTTGTGTATAATTCAGGATGAGTGAGGTCCGGTATAGTATTATGCATATATTTCTAGGACGAGTGAGGTCCAGTATAGTTGATATTCTTGACTAATGTTGTAATTATGATGTTACGAGACATGTTGTTAGTTTGGGCACTAGTTATGATACTTGGTATTATTCTCTGTTATTATGACATTGTATGAGATCCATGTATCAATATTCTTATTTTGATAACATTATTACACATTTATAAACATAACTGGGTTGTACGATTGATTTGCATCTATTTCGTGTTATATTGTGATATCCCTTGACCCGGGCATGAGGCGAGGATAATGTGCTCTAAATTTGTACAACCCCTTGACCCGGGCAGGAGGCAAGGGTAACATCTATACTTTATAATCTCTTGACCACGGGCAGGTGACAAGGATGACATCTTATGATATTCCTTAATCACGAGCACGTGACAAGGTTGAGATATTGTGAAATTTCTTGACCAAGGGTAGGTGGAAAGGTTGTAAGACACTTGGTTTGTGATATGATGACTTCTATGCATTGTGATTATATCTCTTTTTTGTACTGTGTCATTGGTGATCGGGGAGGGAGTATCTTACATTTATGTATAGTTATTGTGCACTAACCAT